>WNGS01167840.1:9290768-9303558 GCA_020271785.1 Procambarus virginalis | reverse complement strand
ACATAGTACCTGTATATATATATATGTATATGTACAACTGGTATGTACAAGACGCCTTAAACCACTTGACCATCACGACCGGACATAATGAGGTGATAGCCGAAGCTATTTGAACCACCTCACCGCCGGCACTCGTACATACCAGTTGCGTTGCTCCTGGGAGTATGGGTTCGAGTCACTTCTGGGGTGTGAGTTTTCATTCGCCTTATAGTCCTGGGGACCATTCAGGCTTGTTCGCATTTGTGTTCCTCACGTGTTGCCCCAAAGAATGAGGTGATTTGGTAAAATGCTATGCCCAAGATAACCATCCGAGTGCCGGCGGTGAGGTGGTTCAAATAGCTTCGGCTATCACCTCATTATGTCCGGTCGTAATGGTCAGTGGTTTAAGGCGTCTTGTACATACCAGTTGCGTTGCTCCTGGGAGTATGGGTTCGAGTCACTTCTGGGGTGTGAGTTTTCATTCGCATATAGTCCTGGGACCATTCAGGCTTGTTCGCATATTATATATATATACTATATCTATATATATTATATATATATATAATATATATATTATATATCTATATAGTATATTATATATATATATATATTATATATATAGATAACTGAAAACTCACACTCCCAGAAGTGATCTCAGTTGTATCTAGTCCTGGGGACCATTCAGGCGTGTTTGCATATATATATATATATATATATATATAGTCGTACCTAGTAGCCAGAACGCACTTCTCAGCCTACCCTACTATGCAAGGCCCGATTTGCCAAATAAGCCAAGTTTTCATGAATTAATTGTTTTTTCGACTACCTAACTAACTTTTGACTACTAACCTATAAAGATAGGTTAGGTTAGGTTTAGGTAGGGTTGGTTAGGTTCGGTCATATATCTACGTTAATTTTAACTCCAATTAAAAAAAAATTGACCTCATACATAATGAGAATCGGTAGCTTTATCATTTCATAAGAAAAAAATTAGAGAAAATATATTAAATCAGGAAAACTTGGCATATTAGAAGAATTCAGCGGCTTGATAGTAAGGCTGAGAAGACGTTATGGCTACTAGGTACAACATATATATATATATATATATATATATATATATATATATATATATATATTATATATAGTACCACGCACTAGGTGTATATAAATGTGTGTATGTTGTGTGTAACCGCGAGTTAGCCAGGAAAAAAAATAGTTGCGTTTATCGCGGGACTCCCGGTAAAACCTGAGCATAACATTTCACAGAATAATTGCAGCATTTTGCAAAAGCAGTTTTGCAAAGGAGGGGCCTGACACGTCACTGAAGTATGCATCTGTTAACTTTCATACCGCAGATATATACACCGTGGTAATTTTCAGACGGGAAATATACGCAAGTGAGATACGCAAAGTGTTATCTTCCTGATGTGAGGTGCGCACTTTGTTGACTATAGATTAGATTAGATTGCACACAATGATAGCCTTTTTTACGTGAGGTACGCACAACAACCTCATATATATATATACAACAGGTGCGCACACAGTAACAGCCACTGTTACACAGGTACGCAAGACAACGATTGTGGTTCAGTTAGCGATGAAATTGGTTGTGGTTGATTGTGATTCCGGTTTCAGTGTATTGTGAAGGCCGCGGTGTTGATGTGATTGTTGAAGCATAATGCAACGTCTGGTTTATTATACTGCAAATGATTCTCTTGTTGCTGCCACTGAAGGTAGTTATTGCTACTGAGTCTGTTGCTCTGCTTGCTAATGATCTGCTGTTTCTGCTACTGGGGACTCTGCCGTTCATACTTCCACTACAAGGTTTGCTGCTAATGTATGTGGTGCTGCCGTTGGTTTTAATGTGGCCTTCAGTGTTGTTGCTGGCTTTAAGATTTTCTGACAAGCGTCGCTGCTTCTGCTGCCGTTGCTTGTCAAGCGTCGCTGCTTCTGCTGCCGTTGCTTCCAAGCGTCGCTGCTTCTGCAGTTGCTTCAAGCAACGGAAACGGCAACGGCACTGTGCTTCCGCTTCTACTTTTGTTGCTCATATCTTCTTTTTTCTGCTATTGCTGTTTTTGAGGGCATCGAAGCCGCAGACAAAGACGATGGGGGTGGAATTGTGGACGGTAGGATCGGGGGAGAAGGGAGGACACACTCAATAACCAGGAAGAGCGCCGGAGGGTTCAGTCCATCTCGTTACCTGACTTTACCACTCACTCTCAGGTCATGATGGATGAGGTGAGGTTTGCCGTCTGCTTCCATCCCGCCTAGGTAGAAGGAAGAGAGAAGAGAGCTAGTTAAAGTGGACAATATAATTTTAGGTAACTCCGCTACCTGGGCACGTAAGGGTTATATATGCGTTGCGTTCTCTTGTTGTGTTTGGTTATTTGTCTCGCTCTCTCTCACTCTCTTTCTTCCCTCGTCTCTCTACTCTCTAAAATCGTGCCTCTTCGTCGTCTTCGGTCTCTCCTCTCCCTATCGCTACTTCTCCTCTCTCCTCCTCCTCTCTATCTCTCCTAATAAATTCCTCTCCTCTCTCCTCAGATCTCTGCGCTCCTCTGCTGCTGACTCTTCTCTCTCTTCTCTCTCCTCTTCCATCTGCCTTATCTCTCTCTCTTATCTTCTCTCCATCTCTCTCTCTCCCATCTCTCTCTCAATCTCTCTCTCTCTTTTTTTTCTCTCTATTTCTCTCCTCTCTCACTCCACTCTTCTGCTCTCTCTCCCTCACTCTTTCACTCTCGCTCTCTATATATAGTTATTCGTGCAATGTAAGAAATGGTTCTCATGTTTGTTTATTTTATTATTTACGTCTTGGACGGCGCAAAAGCTAATTGAAAAATACTAAACAAAAAAGACTGTCAATCGCTTTATTACGTGAGTGTTCGGCATGTTGCATATGGTAACCAGGCATTAGAATACTAAATATATATATTACAGGGTGAGCATAGTAAAGTCTAGGGGTAAAGTTAGAAATTATGGGTACACTGATTTTATGTCCAATCGTTCAAGGTGCGGTTGACTGAGTCAAGATATCTGGAAGTGTTTGATGGTAACCATTGGGCAAGCGGCTCATAAGCAGGAGATGAGTCACAACAACGTGGCTAAATACTTGCAAGTAAAACATAATGGGGATTGCATTGAATAGACACTTCATCAATTATCAATAATACACACTAGAAGGTGAAGGGACGGCGACGTTTCGGTCCGTCCTAGACCATTGTCAAGTCGGTCAGCCGCTGGTCAACAAGCGGCTCCATCTCTTGGCCAAGCCTATTGGCTGGCTTTTTATTGGTCAACCATGTAATTATTTATTAATAGTGTGTTGCCATTAACGAGCATTTGGCAGACGAATATAAAGTTGTATAGACAAGAAGTAAAAATATATATATATTTCGAGTAGTGCTTCCTAACACAGTTAATCTACTAAATTACATCTAAGAGACAATCGTGTCTATTAATCAGCCCGTCTTGAAAACACAGGACAAATGAATGATTAATCCGACAACCATTCTTGCCCCCCCCCCTTGTTTATAAATGGCAAACACTACACTCGTCTCGAAACTGATTGCGTCTGTACTTTTCTAGCACACTGCTTCGCTCCCTTCCTGTACACGAAGCTAATCTCTCTTCTAAATATTTCAAACATGTTGTGCAGATACAATGCAGGACCATCGGGGATCGAACGTCGACCAGGAAAATTGGAGGCTTTCCGGCGAATCCAAGTGGCTTAGTAGTTAGGATTCAGATAGCTTATGCCAATATCTTAGGATTCAAATAGTTTTAGCATTGGTGACAGGGGTTCAATTGGTTTATATCTCGCTAGGGTAAAAGTTATGAGTTTTTTTGCATTCCTCGGGAACCAGCTATCAGCTATATATGCACACACATACACACGCCCACCGAATCCCTTTGTTTGTGAACGCTACGCATTCCTTAATGCCAATATTGCATTTTGTATTGTTGCAACAATGCTGGCGAACGCGGCTGGAGGCTACGGAAGTTGGGTGTCGGAGTAACTACCGGGTGTAATAGCTGGGTGTAGCGAGTGAGTTCAGCAGACTAGCGCAGCAGGGAGGGACCAGCGCAGGCGGAGTTACCTGCAGACGAACTTATCCAGACGAACACATCCAGGACGAGCACCTCCAGGACGAACACTTCCAGGACGAGCACCTCCAGACGAACACTTCCAGGACGAGCACGCCAGGACGAACACTTCCAGGACGAGCACCTCCAGGACGAACACTTCCAGGACGAGCACCGCCAGGACGAACACTTCCAGGACGAGCACCTCCAGGACGAACACTTCCAGGACGAGCACCTCCAGGACGAACACTTCCAGGACGAGCACCTCCAGGACGAACACTTCCAGGACGAGCACATTCAGGACGAACACTTCCAAGTCTGGTCTATTTTTCACCTCGGCCGCTTAAATGCCCGTCAGCGTAGATTTCCCTGAGGTGCTTCCTAGTGATCGATCACTTTGTTTAAACGGGACCCTCCAGTATATTACTGTGATCTCTCCGTCTCCCTCAGCTGGCGTTGTCACGTGGAAAGCTGGATTAAGTGTATCTACTTCATTAAAGGCATCCCACCCCGAGTACCGTGAACCCGGGAACCCTTAGATACTTATTTTGATGAAGTGTGAGGACAGTTCATTTGGATTGGATTTACTAAGTATTTATTTATCCACGAGCGAAACCTGTATTCATCCTTCTTTAATCATTGGTGGATTAGTTCGCATTAACTGAACACTTTGGGAATTTAAAAGCGTTAAGAGATTGTCTCCACCAATAACATTGGGTTGCTAAATTTCCAGCCCCATGCACATTTTAATAAATACAAACAATCACCAGGATGGAGGAGAGATGTAAATGTTTCATGGGACCCCTGTTATTCCTAATATATTTAAATGATTAAGATTCAGGTTTCAGCAGCAATATTTGCCAATTTGCTGATGATACAAAAATCGGGAGGGAAATAAACACGGAAAAGACTCACAATTACTTCAAGACGATCTAAATAGGGTTTTGAAATGGTTAAAGATTGGCAGATGCAGCTTATGCTGACAAATGTAAGGTTTTGAGGCTAGGAAATGACGATTGAGATACAATATACGAACTAGATGGTGTTGAGATTGCGTTAATAATAAATACCTGGTGTTATTCTTTAGCTATGACTTGTTCTTGTTTATATATTCTTAAGCTATATCTTGCTGTTGTTTATATATTCTTTAGCTATATCTTGCCCCGTTTATATTATGCAGTTCAGTTTAGGTCCCATTATTATAAAATTGATATAAATTCACTAGAAGTGTAGGAAGACAAAGTTAATCCCGCAAAATTGAAACGTGTTATATGAAGAAAAAATGAAAAAAGCTGAATTTACATTAAATTTTCTACAACAATGCTTCCATATGCAAGTGATATATACATACACTGAGAGGTACGTCAGGATTAGACTAAACCTACTGGTTGGCCACCACATTAAACAGTATACTTCCTGCTTGGTCATCAAATTAAATAGTATACTTTCTGTTTAATATGGGGGGGGGGCCTCCATAACCCTTGGCGAAACCAAGGGACATGAAGACGTTGAGTGAGGTTGTTAGACGTTAAATCACACATCAAATCAAGCCAACTCACGCATTTATTTTTCGAAAGAGGTCTTCTCAAAAGGCTTCACACACATTCACACGAAACATTGGCCACGTGTTCGTTACTTCTGCAGCCAGATTTCGTGTCTATGATTAACAGACGCTTTACACATGATATACAACGATTGATTACTTCCGTACTTTTAACGAACGGTGCTTCACTCTGCTTTGATAGCGCTTCGAAGCTCCGACTCTTTAACAGGTGTAATCAAAGCTTCCATGATTGGGGAAAAGATGTACAAGATTCGAAGGTTCGTGAGTGGTTGCATGATTTCCTAGATGAATTATGACCCAATTCGTGACGTTTTTGGTGTTACTCTCAAATAAATAATAGAAGCCTCTCCTAGATGGTAACACTTGAGCTGCTCGAGTTTCAACGTTGCAATAACGTGGAAAATCTTGCAACCCATTTAGTGTTGGCAACAGAGTTTTGATTATTATAACATATAATTAAGTGTAGTCTTAATTAAAGATATAAAGGACTGATAATTTAATATAAATATAAATCTATCAGAGATATACAAAAGAAATCTCCCTCACCAGCAGCAAGGATATATACCCTGGAGGTATATTCCTAAGTACATATAAATTAAGAATGCATTTTATTCCATAAGACTCTTAACGATTGAATCTTATCAAGAAGTACGTAACGTTCTTACAATATGATTAGAGACAGTGTGGTTGAGCGCTGTGCCTTAGTTACCAACAATGGTGGCCATTTACCTCTGCAATTCCATTTTACTCCAGTGCCAACAGTATGGCACGCCTCTGCCTGCACTATTGAACCCTAATGACTGTACTGACGGACCTTAGTGCCTGGACTATTTTCTCCGATTTAGCTACCCTCCCCCCACCACACATTCACTTACACAAACAAGGGAGAGCACGGAAAGTTATATATAAAATGAACATAAGAATGAAGGGAACTGCAGGAGACCTGTTGGCCCATACGAGGCGGCTCCAAATTATATCCAACAAATCTCATTCTTATGTGCAGACGAGGAGTCACAGTAACGTGGCTGAACTATGTTGACCAAACCACACACTAGAAAGTGAAGGGGCGACGACGTTTTAGTCTGTCCTGGACCATTCTCAAGTCATTCTCACAATCGACTTGAGAATGGTCCAGGACGGACCAAAACGTCGTCGTTCCTTCACTTTCTAGTGTGTGGTTTGGTCATCTCATTTATTTATATGTCTAACCTACGACTGAAGCAATCAAAGGATCCTACTTTTATTATGTTACGCGGCTAGATTATAAATGTACAACTATTTATAAATATAGATTTTCATTTGATTTCATTGATCTGATTATCAAATTTCATTTAGCACTCAAAAAATGACGCTGAAAAATCATCATTATCATCAGTTCTGTCACGTCATCCCTAGCGCCGTTACTTCGATTATAAATTTGCCTGCCAATCAAAGATAGTCATAAATATATATTAAAAAATCCTTGACAGCGACACGTGGATGAAATCTTCACACGCGAACGATGCCCAGAGCTGTGTTTTGTAATTATGCAACTCTGACATTCCACCCGGAAGGAGATGAATGCCCGGCCACTTCAGAATGAATATCTCAAAAGTGTTGGATATTTTCCTCTGATGATCGCGAGGGTAAAATGTCTGTTTGATGGAATTTTTTTAGCCACCTAATTCTTTTTTTTTTTTTTGCCTATTTTTTCTGTGCTGATTCATTATCCCAGCAGGTAAAGGCAGTAATCCGCTTTGCATTTTGTGGATCTCTCTCTGTGGGGGGTCGGTTCACAGAATATTTTTTGAAGGTATTGTTTCACTTTGATGATAATGCGAGCGTGGAGTGTGAGAGAGAATCTGTGTTTTCTGTCTGTCAATATCTATCTCTGTGAGCCTCTTGGCGTCTGCCTCTTGGCGTCTGTAAGTCTGTCTGAATTTCTGTCTCATATCTGTTAATATAATAATTCGATTGGACAGCGACAGGAAGCCTCTCAATATATATATATATATATTTATATATATATATATATATATATATATATATATATATATATATATATATATATATATATATATATATATAATATATATATATATATATATATATATATATATATATATATATATATATGCAATTGACGATCACAAAACACTGATCATTTTATGCGGAAAATCCACAGAGAAATATGAAAGGAGGTAACGTTTCGACTTGTCAAAGCCTTTGTCAAACCAGACTGACAAGAGGAGAATGTTGTTGTTATAGATTCAGCTACTCGGAACAAGTTCCAAGTAGCACGGGCTATGGTGAGCCCGTAACTTACCTGGCACAGGAGCTGGGCTATGGTTAGCCTCGTGGACAGGAGATGTCTCCCGTGAAGAGGAGAAGGGAAGGGGGAGGATATATAGGCCGACACCTGACCAACCCAACCCTAGGGAAAGAATTAACCAGAGACAGGTAAAGCTTAGCTTGGAATGGTCAAAGAGGATTAAGCGGTCAGAGAAAAAGGATGAAAGATTAAAGAAAAGCCTCATGAACACGCAATATATGAATATATAAATATAACATTATAATGAGATATTGTAAGCCTCTCTAACAGTTAGAGTTTTTTCTTAAACTGTTGTGCAATATTATAACTTAAAAATGGATCAAGTTTGTACATTCCAGTACTAACATTAAGAAGATTTGGACACTGAGTGATTAGAGCAGACTCAATCAAATTCCGTTCCACGAAATCCCCACAATCTACAACATGCTTATAGTATTAGAACTGCCCAAACGTCTAATGCATTGTATCTACATACGAATTTATGCGATCACAATATTAACTGGAATGGTGCAAAAAGCATTACCAATTGTGGGGATTTCGTGGAACGGAATTTAATTGAGTCTGCTCTAATCAGTCAGTGTCCAAATCTTCTTAATGTTAGTACTGGAATGTACAAACTTGATCCATTTTTAAGTTATAATATTGCACAACAGTTTAAGAAAAAACTCTAATTGTTAGAGAGGTTTACAATGTCTCATTATAATTTTATATTTATATATTCATTTATTGCATGTTCATGAGGCTTTTCTTTAATCTTTCATCCTTTTTCTTTGACCACTTAATCCTCTTTGACCATTCCAAGCTAAGCTTTACCTGTCTCTGGTTAATTCTTTCCCTAGGGTTGGGTTGGTCAGGTGTCGGCCTATATATCCTCCCCCTTCCCTTCTCCTCTTGTCAGTCTGGTTTGACAAAGGCTTTAACAAGTCGAAACGTTACCTCCTTTCATTTTTCTCTGTGGATTTTCCGCATATATATATATATATATATATATATATATATATATATATATATATATATATATATATATATATATATATATATATATATATATATATATATATATATATATATATATATATATATATATATATATATATATATATATATATATATATATATATATATGTATGTATATACTCATAAAACTCTTTCCCCTTGAAGGATTCGACCCCAGACCGCCAGGGCTCTTTATCTCTTGGCGTGTCCAGTACTTTACCGCTAAACCACACTTACGGCACAAAAGAATTGGTAGTCGTCTGACCCTTAACCCAATTCCCGACAGGTCTCGGTGGCCTTTGGGCCCAGATATTCCATCAAATCACTTCATCATGCAGGGCCCACGCGAGCATCATTTGTGCGACAAGCTTCGTAACCATAACAGACACGAGCTACACAATCACATGCTCTATTACCTCTTCTACAAATATCGGCATCATGTCTAAAGAAGGCGTCGTGAAGATCTGTATTGCAGTGGAGAATCCACCCTACAGTAATGCAGTCACAAAATACCATGTTATTGAGACCTGGTACTAAACATTCCTAATCTTGTCTCTATTCCTTATCGGTCTCTACATAGACCTCTTACACCTGCTGATCTGGACATTTGGCCTTCTCAGTCGCCTTTCTTATTTGCAAGATCGAAAGTTCGATCCCCAACTACATCGTGGATCGAACACCGTTCCTTCACTCTCTTCTCATTCTCCACCTCCTTGCCTCATATCCCTTAAAAGTGTTATACGGACCGTCCTGGAAAAGCACCAGCTGGACTCAGTACAATTCACCACCACAATAACCCGGTTAAGACTCCACTCCATCGGGATTGTCACCACGAAAAATAACCGCACGCGTATAATGGCATCCCTGACCGAATTATCCGATTCCGAGTTAAAATCCGGATAAAACAATGCAACTTGGTTGAGAGGAAGGTGAAAAAAATACTAAAATTAAATTGTGTTCCTGGGAACGTTTGGGCAGGAGGGCCGACAGGGACGGGGAGGACGCCGGCGTGTCCACTGCTCTTAAGCTCATTTGCATGAAATTCACTTTAACATAAGCCCGCGGGAGTCGAACTCTGGGCACCCGATTGTGCGAGGGAGGACCTGCTTATTTGTGCAGTGGATGGCCACGGAGTTTCATTTTTCCCTGATATGTCTTGCGTTTAGTATTGTTTTATTTTGTTTTATTTTAAGAGGATTCGAAAGAGAGAGAGAGAGAGAGAGAGAGAGAGAGAGAGAGAGAGAGAGAGAGAGAAAGAGAGAAATAGACAGACAGGCAGAGAGAGACAGAGACAGAGAGAGAGAGACAGAGACAGAGAAAATGAGAAAGAAAATGCCTTAGGAGACGAGAGGGAGACATAGATGCAAAGTAACAGGTAAAACGTAGTTTGAGAAAGAGGAAAAAGTGAGAGAGATGGGACAAACACTGCACGTCTCTCCAAGGCGCCTCCGAGTCCCACTAAAAGTTAAAATGAAACGACCCGCGCTAATTTTAGGACTCTGAGAAGACGCGGCTTTAGGAAACTTGGAGCACTAAAAGCATATTTATTTTCAATTTGCAAAGCAGCATACAGGATTTGGTTCTTGAAAGAAAGAAGAGAGAGAGAGAGAGAGAGAGAGAGAGAGAGAGAGAGAGAGAGAGAGAGAGAGAGAGAGAGAGAGAGAGAGAGAGAGAGAGAGAGAGAGAGAGAGTAGCTTTAAAATGAAGTTGTAGCTAATCTCGTCGTATTTAAAACACACAAGTTAAGAGGCTGAGGTATAGAAACAACGGAAATCTAAAAAAATAGAGGCAAACAAAACAACAAGCAAAGTTAATAAGTACTACAGGCTTGGACAGTTTCAGAAAGATCACCCACGACCACTGACGGTCATCTTTCGAACTCGCACCTATATGAAATACCTATTGGTGAATTAGCATACATGAAGAACAGATAAAAGTAACAGAACGTGAACGTGACTGAGAACAAATATAGCAAAGAAAAGGAAGTAAACAAATAACAAATTAAGACTAACTGACAAAGAAAGTGGAGAATATACAAGAATTTAAGCTCGAATGGCAGCAACATATTATTGCAATGGAAGGGGAGCTAATGAATATAGCAGGCAATGCAACATTTCAAAGTGATATAAATAAAGTAATTTATTAGAAGGGATGGAGAAAGAAGAAGGGAAAGTGGCTGTTCGTTTATCAAAGCTAAACTGTAGTTTTTGAGTAAATATTAGTGACAGAAACAGATAATGTATACGACTACATGAGGGGATCAGAAACAGTGTAGAACAAGTTTTTAGTAATAATTTGTTCGTTTAAAAGCCTCACCAGAAAGTCCAGATAAGATAATGATGAATCAATAAAAATTACCTTACAGTTATCAATAAGGATAACAAAGTGGTAAGGGGAACGATGACTGTATTCCCTAGTAATCAGAGATTTTAAAGGGAAAAAAACTATTGGTCCATGACAAAACCTATAGCAGGAAAGAAACGTGAAGTGTTAAGTTTAATGTGCGCAATATTCGTAAATTTTCTAATCAAATACATCGCAAAGACAAATTGAAACAGTGTTAGGAGGGAGCCCAACAACATTGCTGGATCTATTGTTCACCCAAAATGAGAGGAATGTTGAAAGAATATAATACGATTTACCACTGGGAGAACAAGACCACTGCGTTTTAGTGCCCGAACACATAATCGAGCTGAGAGAGAGGACAAGTTGACTGAATGGACTGAGAAGGAGGGACCCCCAAATGAGATTCGTCATACAAAGATAAGAAATCGACTATAAGAACAGAAAACCCGTAGTTCAGCAGGCAGCGTGGATAAGCAGAGGGCAGAGCCAAGAAGGTATTGAATAAATATATAGAACAGGGCCCAAAAGTCAACAGTGAGGAGCTCATATAAAAAAGACTTGAATGCAATATATAAATAAAAATATGAAATTCAGAAAAGCAATTTAAGAATGACATAGTGTTAAAGCAATGGACTAGAAAAGGCCAAACTAAGGCACACCCACATAAAAAGAGAAAGAGCAGGTACGGACCCCGTGATTAAGTTAACCTAAGTCAGGAATTTCCTAACGGAAAATGACAAAGTAACGTGTTAGGTTATAGGTGGTCTACGGAACAGAGTGTAAACATATGGTGAAACGAACAGGAGTATATTTCAACTCGGTATTCATTCATGAAACATATTTAACTCCCCAGTATCACAAAACTTACCAACACTATTACAGCTACCAATATTAGATGGATTAATTTCTAAACACAGTACCCTAGATCAGGATACAGGTGACAAAAATCTATCAAAGCTTATAAGAAACGACGCAAAATTTAAAGTATTTCGTATTTGCCAACATTCAGGTCTCAAATTAATAAATTAAAAATACGGTTTCATTAATACATGACCTCATAAAAAAGAGAAGAAAAAAATGTTTTGAGCATTTGCTGAACTATTAACAAAGATTCCTTTGACTGTGAAATCTGGATACCAAAATATAATATCATAGATGTGATAGTGTATACGGGTCGAATGAAAGAGTAGAATTGTTTGAGAAGCTTGCATGCTAGAACACCTAAACGCAACATATGAGGTGGTGGAGGTTCTTTGAATCAGAGTAGAGTGCATAACGTCCTTAATATTCTACTGAAGAAGTCGCAGAACGTCTAAACAAAAAATGTAAATGCAACAACTTTCTTGAAAATCCGGTACTGCATAATAATTTGTTTAAAGAATGCAATCTACTCAATTTAAGATGGCGGAAAACAAACAATCTGTCAATCAGAAAGAATGTTTGTTAGTCCGTATATCAATGTCGAAGGCCAGACGCTACTGGCTAGCCTTAGCAATCTTTTCAGAATGAAT
>WNGS01167840.1:9262474-9278386 GCA_020271785.1 Procambarus virginalis | reverse complement strand
CTGGCCCACCTGGCCCTGGGACGGGGCGTAAAATGTTCAATTGATAAATCAGTTTTTTCCCCCACCGAAAGACTTTTATTTTTGTTTTTTTAGCTTGTTGTCAGTGATTATGTTTTTTGTTCATTCTGTGCGTCTCTGTCTCTTTCAGTTCATCATCTCTTTCAAAGACTTTATGTGTTTTTGTTTTTTTAAGCGCTGCTTGTCAGTGATTTATGTTTATTTGGTTTCATTCTGTGCCGGTCAATGTCTCTTTCAAATTATCATCAATCTCTTCACTGTCTTGATCTATTTGTTACACGTTCTTTCGTTTTCTTTTAGTTTGCTTCTATTGCGTTTGGGGGGATTTCTTGTATCTAGCTTGTGTTTTCAATGAAGATATACTTACCTAGATATACTTTCCCAAATATACTTGCCTCGTTGTGCTTTCAGGGTCGAACATTAGAGCCTCGCAAATCGAACACTTCGTAGTTCAATGTACTGACTTCATTCCTTTGTTTTACTTATCAAATTATTTGGTAACTCTGCCTATGAATAGCGTGAGCTCCTACTTACTCGACAAACCAATTTTCCCTCAGGTACAATTCAGGAGCTGAAAACGTTCATATTGACATCTTCGTATTTTTTCTTTCGATATTGCACCTTTGTCGAATTGCACACACCCACCTTAAGCTGAAGTGGACGCGCTACGGATTCGTACGTCATAGGTTCCGGGTTTTCGATCCCCGGTGGAGGCGGAGACAAATGGGCAAAATGTCTTTCACCCCGATTGCCTCTGTTACTAGCAGTAAATAGGTACCTGGGAGTTAGACGGCTGCTTACGGCTGCTTCCTGGGATGGAGGGTGTAACAAAAGAGTGGCCTGGTTTGAGGACGGGCCGGGGGGACGTAAGCCCAAAATTCATCTCAAGATAACCTCAAAGATACTAGTATGCAGTTCTTCATGAGGTTTGATTTTCTAACAGCATTGTTAATCACATATTTTCTGTGCAATTTTTCATGTCACCATGCCTTTTTTTTATCCTTTCATTTTTCCTTCAGTGTGGTAAGATTTAGTTCCCTCAGGCTCTTTCTCTTCCGTTACTCAGTCCAGAAACGAGTATTGTGGCATATCTTGTTTTTTTTTTTCCAATTTCTCTATTGTCAGATTTCATGGGACGGGGTGGGGGGAGGGTTCCATGCTGAGGTTGCATACTATACAGTGGGTCTCATGTAGGTTGTATATAGACTCAAGAAGGCCTATGAAGGCTGCACGATATTCGGTGAATGTGAGCTTTCGACATTAGATTTCGGATCATGTCTACTCTCAGCCTTTCCCTTAACTCTATAGATTTTCGGGTCTCCACACTAAGTCCCAACGTAACCTTACATTTGGATGGAATTAAAAATGTCAAGTGGCCTTTATCAGGCCTCGTCTGAATGTGTTCACTTTATTCTCCTGCAGGATCACGGGTTCCCACATGTTCTGACTCTTGCCCCACGAGGGGTATTGCATTATCATCAAATATGGAAACGAAAAAAACATAGGAATTGCACAGAGACTTTGCTGATTGAAACCGTTTCCTCTCTCTCGTTTCAATATCTCTCTTCTCACTGCAGCCCATTACTTCCTTCCTGAGAAGTGCTCTCCCATGAACTTCAGATTCGTGGAGAGAGAGCGATAGACGAGAGAGAGAGGAAGATGAGAGAAGAGGAGAGGTACGGGAGAGATGGAGACGCGAGAGGAAGAGGAGGAGACGAGGTACGTGTGGGAGAGGAGAGAAGATGACAGGGAGATGGGACGGAGAGAGGACGAGAGAGGAGGGAGAGACGAGAAGGACGAGAGAGAGAGCGGAGAGAGAGCGAAGAGGAGAGAGGAGCCCAAGAGAGGAGGGGGAGAGAGCGGACGAGACGAAGATGAGACGAGATGGAGAGAGACGGGACCAGAGAGAGATGAGGAGGAAGAGAGTGGTGAAGGAGGGGGTGAGAGTGATGATCTGAGAGAAGGCAGCCGCGGAACGATTTCCTGTAAGTGAGGCTTATCCGCGGAGAGGGACAGGCATCACATCGTAAGAGAGAACGACCGAGAGAGTCGACGTAACCGGAGGAAGGAGAGAGACAGAGGATCCGCAGAGAGAGAGTGGCGAGATGGCAGAGGATGGTGGCGGATAAGTGGCCTCAGAGGAGAGCGCGCGCGCATGAAGGGGAGAGAGGAGGACGAGTGGAATAGAATGGGAAGGCAATTGATGGGACGGTTGCGGTATGGTGGTGACACCAGTCAGATGGCAGCAGACGAGGGGGATGAGGCGCGAGAAGTGTAAGCGAGGAGATGAGTACGAGAGGGAGAGAGCATGCGCGAAGTAGAAGGAGGAGACGTGGCTATGAAGAGATTGGAGAGGACGCGAGCAATGCGACGAAAGAGGGGGAGGTGGAGAAGGAGAGGAGAGTGAGGAGAGAGACGAAGGGCAGGGAGATCTTAGAAGCACACTCAGGAGGAGGTCGAGGGGAGATCGGAGCGGAGGGGAGAGAGGAGAGAGAGGGTCGCCGGGATCAGAAGACTATACCGGATAATATATTACTACGAGGAAAGAAGAGGATGATTCTTAAATTCCGAAATCCCGCAGTGGTGATGGATGGATTGATACAAGATTGTTCTTATAAGAAGTGCAGGCGAGAGGGTTGGTTTCCTGGACGTCACGAGGAATACGGAGCATCTACAGAGTAGGGTAGTCGATAAGTCGAGTGGGGAGAGGAAGGCGCGGACCGTCGCGAGCCAGGAGTACTGGAGTATCGTATGCGTGGGACGATGCTGGAGGGCACGGGAGAGAAAAGAGGACGGAAGAGTGAGCCCTCTTTGGCTCTGACGACCTCGTAGCCGTATGCACTAGCGAGCCAGATGTACTCCGAAGGAAGGGTGTGACGCGATGAGCTTCCAAGGAACGAGAGGACTAAAGAGAGATCGAGAGAACCGCGGTATTCACAGATGAGGAGCAAGTGAGAATGAAGACCACGATCAGTTGGGACCCACAGGGCGACGAAGGAGCGAATGGTCGAGCAGAGTCTCAGGAGTAGTGAAAGAACTGAGTAGAAGCGGTGGTCCGGACGATGAGGCTAGACCAGGCCGAAGGTATTCCAGGAGTGGCGATTGTAGGATCGAAGAATGATGGGATGACTGAAGACGCACGGAGACCTGCTGGAGTATGCTATGAAGCAGAGAGATGTGGGTATAATAGTGTAAGGAGAGGAGTTAAGAGAATGGAGGAGAAACGGTAAGCTGAAGAGAGACGTGGATACGTGGACGGTACTGAGAGAAGTCTGAGTCTCAGAGAAGTGGGAAGATCTGACGACTGGAGCGATGGAAGAGGTAATAGAGGAGGAGCGGGGAAGAGAGAATGCAGAAGGAGGAGTGGAGGAGGCGAAGGAGAAAGAGTAAATAAGGAGGAAAAGCGCGAGATTGGGGAAGGGTGATCAGAAAAAGGATGGGGAGAAGACGGAAAGAAGTGTGGGGAGGATAGACAGAGACGAGAGGTAGGAGAGGCGGGAGACAGCGTAAGAGCGAGGGAGAGAGAGAGAGAGGTGGAAGAAGAGGGATGAGAGGGAGGATTGAGCTCTGAAGACGAGTAGTGTAGAGGTTGGGGTAAGGGATTGAACGAGAGGACTTGAACGATGTCGAGAGAGGAAGTAAAGGAGAGAGAGAGGAGAACTGACGAGGGAGAGGAGAAGCGAGGATGTGGAACGAGAGGAAAGACCGAGGAGGAGAGCATGTGAGAGAGGAGAGGAGAGAATGGTCGGTGTACGGGAGAAGTTTGGAGAGAGAGAGAGGGGAGGATGCTCGACTTGTAGAAGGATTGGGGGAGAGTGAGCGTGAGCACAAGAGATGACGGAAGAGTGATGGGTGAGAGAGAGAGAGAGGAGACGGGGGGAGAGCGAGAGAGAGAGAGGGAGAGAAGGAGATGAGAGAGAGGACGAAGAGAGGAGAGAGAGAGCGAGGGATGAAAGTGCAGTGTGTGAGGCGCAGTGAGAGAGAAGGAGGATGAGATGAGAGTAAGTATCGGTAGTGAGTAGCCATAAGAGACAGGAGACGGGGTAAGATGTTAGAACTGTGTAGCACAGGCGAGAGGAAAACGAGGGAGAGGAGGCGGTCGCAGGCACGGAGAAGGAGGCCAGGGGCTTGACTTTTACTTCATGCACGAAAGCGTGAGCAGCCAGACAGATATTGTTTGAGAGAAGATGAACACAAGAAGAGAGGGTTATCGGGAGACGAGGTAGTAACTCAGGATGCGAGATCGAGACGGGAAGAGCGCGAAAAGAGGGGGGAATCGGATGAACGGACACGTGAGAGGACGTGGGGGAGGGAGGGCGAGAGATCGAGAGGTGAGGCGGAGACGAGAGGATGAGAGTGCGACGAAATTCCGGGAAGAGGAGGAAAGATGCGAGAGATAAGTGTCGGCCGTAACCGGAGAGAGAGCAAGTAGAGCTGAGCCATTTTACGTGAAATTGGTTCATTGTAGGTGCATTGATATGTGCGCTGGAGGGGGGTTATTGGATGTACGGATACTTAATCTCGGAGAGACTATGACCTATTATATTAGATGAGTTCTATTTATCTTTATATCCTGTCATCTCGCTGTGGTCTATCTTTGTTATATAGTAAGCAGTATATACGTAAGCTATGTCCTTATATAGTTGAGATACAGTCTTCCTACCCTCCGTGGTTCTTTTATTTATATCTTAACCAGTTGATTGTGGGAGACGCTCGAACCCCGATGTGTGGTCATATTAGTATGTGTTCCTAAGGAGACCATGCCGACAGATCGGTGGTCAGAGGAAAGTAGCTCAGTCGGGGGGATGTAGAAGGAAGTTAGAAGAGAGGGGATTCAAAGGAGTGAACAGGGAGACAGCAGTCAGATCATGACGGAGAGGGAAAGGGATGTCGTGGGATGACTCCATGCAGGGGAGAGTAGAGTGCAGATCGAGGGCGAACTAGAGCCCGCACGTTCAGTGGGAAGAGAGACGGTCAGAAGAGGGGATGATAGAGGAAAGGATGGAAAAGATAGAGACAATAAGCGGGAGAGAGACGGTACAGAGAGCTAGGAAAGAAGGCCAGGAAGGGCAGGGAGAAGGGGGCCGAGGGAGAAGCTAGAGAGTGCGAGAGAGTTCGGAGAGATGGAAGGCAACTAAGAGAGAAGGGGGGACGAGGAGAGAGTAGGGGGGAGAGGGGGAAGAGATAGCGAGAGAAGAGGAAGTTGAGTGATGGAGCGGGACGGATGGATGAAGAAAACACTTGGAGAGATGAGGGAGATGAAACGAGATAAGGAAACCATTAGAGGGGGGGAGGGGCTGGCAGAGAAACCGCGTGTAGAAGGGCGACAGTAGGATGGCAGCATGGCGAAGACTGAACGGGAGGATGGGAGAGAGGAATTGAGAGAGAAGAGAGAAGATGGAGAGAGACGAAGAGAGCGGAGAAAATACAAGAAGACAGATGTAGACAGAGACAGAGAGGAGAGGATCGGACTGGGAGATGAGAGAGACGGAGAGGGCGAGAGAGAGATGGGGGGAGGACTGACTTAGCACACTAAGAGTGAGAAAGAAGAGAGGAGAGGAGATGAGAGATGAGAGACTTTTGTTGTGGTTGTCAATCAGGCACTCCAATCATTCAAAGTCTTAAAATAACTTAGGGTTCACAAACAATTTTAGGGCATATTTGACACGCATTGCATTGACATATCAGTATCTGCATTACATTTTTGAAGAAGGGTTTTTAAATGTTTATAGAAAAGTTCGTACATTATTCAATATTACATTAATCCGTGAAGAGGTCAACGATGCATGAAGGAGTCACGAGAATAACTAGTTTTACATGCACACATAACTTGAACTACCACAATTAAGTACCCATAGTACAGCTAAACATGAACTCACTCACTGTGCCACTCTCAGAATGTCGAGTATGTATGACTGTAAGTAAAGCACAACATGGTTAATTTTGTGACCAAATCAGCCATGGAGTATAGGTGTTGGGTTTAAGGCATATTCAAGCTGCTGCACGCAAAATACTAATTTTCATTCTTCTCTGCACAATAGCTTGTGGAGGGGGTTCCTTTAAACATACTTTGGGCGTTTATCACAGACAAATGTGACGCACCTTCTCGATGTTTGATTCAGTTATATCACACAAATTATTCCAGCACTGATGAGGTGCAGGCGAATGCAGTTCCACTAATCGTGGTCTAGAAGTAGTTTGACACACCACGGACCACACACGCTCAGCAATGGCTGAATGGGCACGACGACGGTTTTCGGTGCTTCCGTTCACCTGAGACCCACCTATAGCGATGTGAACGACAGTCCGATGTGAATTCTATTGTCCCATAAGAGCAGTACTGGAAAACGAGTTCAATAATGTTTCAAACATGTACTGCAAATACCATCATCAAACCCATGGGAGAGATACCAAATAATATACACATGGAAAATACTGGAGGGCCAGGACCCAAATCTACACAGTAAAATAACAACGTACTGGAGTGAACGATATGGAAGTAAATGCAGAATTGAACCAGTGAGGAGCAGGGGGTGCCATAGGCACAATCAGAGAACACTGTATAAACATCAGAGGTCCGCGGTTGTTCAACACACTCCCAGCGAGCATAAGAAATATTGCCGGAACAACCGTGGACATCTTCAAGAGGACACTAGATTGTTTCCTCCAAGGAGTGCCGGGCCAACCGGGCTGTGGTGGGCATGTGGGCCTGCGGGCGCTCCAAGCAACAGCCTGGTGGACCAAACTCTCACAAGTCAAGCCTGGCCTCGGGCCGGGCTTTGGGAGTAGAAGAACTCCCAGAACCCCATCAACCAGGTATTAACCAGGTATCAACCGTCGGGTTCAGAGCATAATAGACAAATTATGACTTACTAAAATTTACGAAAGTCATCATTTGACTTATACCTTACTTAAGACGATTGGTTGTCAGATACAAATAAAACTATTCACAAAAATGTAGTTTATATTTCTAACTTATGAGGGAAACCCCGATTTTTTAAACACATTACGTTAATATTGCTGAAAGTGACTTTGGTCTTACAGTATTATAAAATAAGCATTCCAAATAACGTTGAAAGCCTCTAAGCCGCAAACATAGATGAAATTGGCTTTCATCTGCATCAGTAAAACACTACAACAACAACATCAACAACTACCTCTCTCCAACTACCTTTAACTAAACACAGATGAAAATGCATGAAATATCACATTAACAAACACAAAATTATTGTCATCAATCGATCAATTATGAACCCAACAAACACGCTACACGATATCAACAATGAACAACAACAACCCAAAATACAATTTGTTCTTTTCAATTAGCACTGTGGCTAAACTACCCCCCCCCCCCCGCCCCCTCAAAAAAGTCCCCAATTCATAATTTGATCCCCATTGATTCTGTGGCAAAGGGGCGTGATCTATGTATTTAGAGGTGAGCGAAGCTATATGCAATCAATTATCAGGTTAAATTGTTGCCAGTTAACATAAAAGGATCTAGAGAGCAAGTGTATATTTTCAATTATCGGGTTTTGTTTATTTGTTTTTCGTTATGGTCGAATTCTGGGTATTAATAGCTGCAATTACGGAGGATAATTGACAAGACTGTGCTGAGAGATGGAGTGCTTTGAGATGGGGTGCTGAGAGTTGTGGATGCTGGGAGTTGTGGGTGCTGGGAGATAGGGTGCTATATTACAGGGCTGAAAGTAATAACACTGTTAGTTTCGATGATGCACTTCATTATTTTACTCTTTTATGCATATAAATTAATGCAATGCATTACTCCAGACCACTAATATAGTCAATATACTTAATATAGTCCATTAATATAGACTATATTAATGATCTTACTCCAGACCAAAAATATAGTTACTACAAAAGAACTGCAACAAGCAATATATGCAGCTACTGCTGTAGGCTTTAATTAAGCAATTAAGGAGGCCAAAACAGAAGGCTTGCAACAGGCAATTAATACATATTCTGCAGTGGGATTGCAACAAACATCAATGATTCTACAATCGCTGCTACATCCTCCTCCTCCTCCCATTCATAGTGCCTCAACAACTACTACTACAACTACTACTAACTACTACCAACATCACTCCTCTAAATACGTATCCAGTAAGAGCAACTGTAACATCATCCAAACATCATATTGAGAGACAAACAACCCTATCACCATTATAACAATTAAACAAAGATGTTTGAAACATGGAGCCGCCGCCTCCGCCGCCGACGAGGAGGAGACAACAATTTCCTCCCCCAAAATGCCGTGGAAATAGTTCGTGTACACAGAGACTTGATGAGCGAGATCACTTTGTGAAATAGTTTCCCTGATTGTCATCGTCGATACACTCAAAGTTCTGATTAGCCTCGGCGGTATTACCAGTGAAGTTAACGGCAGAATATTGTACCTGGATCTACTAGAAGGACTTGATATTTGCTTTTGTTGGGGGTAAAAGTTTGTACCTTTTTATTATGTGAAGGGGTGAACATTTTTTGTTTGTTTGTTTAAAGGGTTGTTTTGTTTTTGTGGAAAAGGACATTTGTGGTGCAAAGCTGTTCTTTTTGTGAAGCACCGCTGTTTTTTTCTTGCATTTGAGGGCTGTTATTTGTATGTTTGTGGAGAGAGAGCTTCTTTTCTAGAGGGGTTAGGGGGGGTGTTGTTTGTGTAGGCTGTTCTCCTTAGTGGAAAGTGTGTGTGTGTGTGGAGAAGTGGTTTTTCGAAGAATACAGATGTAATTTTAAGGGAACAGCTGCTATTTTTTTAATGGAACCCCTGTTTTGTGTTCCAAGTGTTATATTCGTGGGTGGGTGCGGTTGTCATCCTATAGGTGAGAATTGTTCCTGTACTGGTTGTACTGCTTGCTGTGTACTGGTTTCTGTGTACTGGTTTCTGTGTACTGGTTTCTGTGTACTGGTTTATGTGTACTGGTTTCTGTGTACTGGTTTATGTGTACTGGTTTATGTGTACTGGTTTCTGTGTACTGGTTTATGTGTACTGGTTTATGTGTACTGGTTTCTGTGTACTGGTTTATGTGTACTGGTTTATGTGTACTGGTTTCTGTGTACTGGTTTCTGTGTACTGGTTTATGTGTACTGGTTTATGTGTACTGGTTTCTGTGTACTGGTTTTTGTGAACTGGTTTCTGTGTACTGGTTTCTGTGAACTGGTTTCGGTGTACTGGTTTATGTGTACTGGTTTCTGTGTACTGGTTTCTGTGTACTGGTTTATGTGTACTGGTTTATGTGTACTGGTTTCTGTGTACTGGTTTATGTGTACTGGTTTATGTGTACTGGTTTCTGTGTACTGGTTTATGTGTACTGGTTTATGTGTACTGGTTTCTGTGAACTGGTTTATGTGTACTGGTTTCTGTGGGCAAAAGCGTTTTGTTTTCTGCAAGGGGGGCAGCTCCCTTGTGTTGATAAGGATACTTTTTAACTCGGAGGAGGACTTACCTTTTTTAATTTGAGAGATCTCTTCTAATTTAGTAGTGATGAATCTTCTTTTACTGGTGTTGTAATGCTGTTTATTATTGAGGGGTGGGGCTGATTTTTTTTTGTGGGGAAGGCTTTTCTAGTTTTTTAAGAAGGCTATTTTTGCTTAGGAGAGCTGTTCATTTCGCAAGGTGTAGAGGTTATGCTACTTGATTTGTGAGGGCTGCTCGTTGTGTGCGAGGGTTGTTTAAGGTAGAGAAAACCTTTTGTTTATCATAGGGAAGGGCTGTTATTTACTCTAGGTGAGAGTAGTTTACTCAGCAGCCGGGCTATGATCCCGCTTTGTCTCCGTCTCTCTCACGTTCATTCATTATTTTTTCTATGTCTGTTCACATTGAAATAGTGAGAGCGAGAGAGAGGGAGGGAGGGAGAAGGGTAGGTAGGTAGGTAGGGACCCATGCAGTCAAAAAGCTTCACAAATAATAAATACAGCACAACGGTCAGCCAATCCGATACTAAAGCATTAAGATATTTATCAAAAATAATCGCCGATATGGATTACATTAATAAAATAAATATTCATTCGAATTTTTCATTATATCATGCTATAAACTTCAACAATTTATATTATTTTGTTATGCTCTGATAATAATTTATTTTTGCGTACCATATATGGTTTTTAACAGTGGACAAATCCTGGCCAAAGTTACTTCTGTACATTTGGTGAAATATATGCAGTTTTGTCTGGAATGTAAATCACTATTTGCAACTCACAACATCTTCTCCACGTTCATTACTACTCTCTCTACTCATATTATCTTATTAATGCACATCACTAAACGGTTTAATAAACCATTCAACACAGACTCAGATAACAACTCAACCACAGAATAATTCACCAAAGCCATCTACATCTTTTCGTAGTAAGGCAATCCACAATTTTTCACGTCACAAGTCCCTACAGTCATTCTCAATTTATTAACCAATAATCACAATTTGACACAACAACACCCATCCCAACCACTCACGTCCAACCACTAGGACTGGACGGTAACGCAATGGTCTCGCTTCATGCAGGTCGGTGTTCAATCCTCGACCGTCCAAGTGGTTAGGCACCAGTAATGGTTTGGCTTTTTCTCAAGATTTTCTCTTCCCCTTCTTAACCAATCATAACTCACCCAGCCTAACTACTCACAACACAACGAACATAAATAACCTCATAGACAAAGTGGCTGGCAAGAGACCTCTAAGACAGAGTGGCCGACGGAACACTATGAGAACGGAAGGGAGCTGACTGCAGTTTTGTTGGAGTAACTCAGGCGGCCGCCGACGGTGAGGCATTTGCATCCTTGGACATGCAAGAAATGTCGCTCGTGAATCCTCATTAAGGAGTTTTGCTGAAGAAAGGAGGGAGAAGGAAGGAAGGAGGGAGGGCTGATGGATTTAAAGATGAAAGGCAAAAATGAGGGGAGAATGTCATCTCAATCAAGTTAAATTCCCCTTGCCCTTTTCTTCCTCCGCTTTCTCTACCCTTTTCTCCCCTCATCCTCCTCTCTTTCTAATTCCCCTACCTCCCCTTCCTCAATCCCCTCCCCCTCCCCCTCCTCCTACCTCCAATCTTTCTTTCCCCTCCCACTCCTTCTCTCTCCAAACCCACCCCCCTCTCCTCCCTCCCTAACTGCTCACTTAACATCCTGGCGGCACTTACAAATGGCCAGAGCTTAGGTGTGAAGTAGAGTGGAAAGTTATCCTTTAAGTGTTGCTGAGGTGTATGGGGTCGCGAGGCGCTGCAATATTGGGTTAAACTGCAATTATACAAGTTAAAAAAGAGCAAGTGTAAGTGTTAAAGACACACGGGATCACTTATAATTCACTCTCATCAAAATACTTTATAAGTGTATTACCGAGTGTGCTTTACAGTGCGGTGAAATGCGAATGATACTGTGTGTGTGTGTGTGTGTGTGTGTGTGTGTGTGTGTGTGTGTGTGTGTGTGTGTGTGTGTGTGTGTGTGTGGTGAGATGTCAAACATAATGAAGTGGTAAATGTGGTGATACATAAATCTTATCTATGCTAGCTGAGTGACTACATAATCTTACCCTAAAGGAGCAGCAGATGCACGACGTTTCCTCTCGATTAAAATTTCCAAAGACTCGGCAGTTTAAAGAGAAAAAATTCCAACTGCGACTTTAGCTACACAATAAATTCAACAAGATATCTATTTCAATACTGCCCAGTGTAGTAGCTACATGAAGGTAACTACAAGTACAGGATCTTCACAAGATCTCAAACATGTTCGACAGCCATATCTAGGTTATTGAAGTGGATTAGGGTAACTGATTCTGGGCTGCTTAGTGATAGCAACTGCACATCTACACGATTCCACAGGAAAGCTAGATCTGGTTACACTTTTTTTGTTTTTCTGCTCTGATTTCTTATGCATCATTTTTTTGGTGGGAATAATGCGTACCAATTACAAGTAACCACACTAAGTCCTGCTTGTTTATAACTTGACACATCCGTAGGCACTCTGTGTTGCTGTTTGTGGCAATCCTGAGCATACCTTGCGGTTCCCTTGCGATGATTTCGGGACTTACCGTCCGCGCGGCTCGGTCCTCGACCAGGTTTCCTCGTTGCTGGACTGGTCAACCTGGCTGTTCGTCCAGCAGCTGTAGTCCGACCGACAGCCGTCCGGCAGCATTGTGCCAGTACCCGCTTGTAATTCAAACGTCATGGGTTTCGGTGTTGGCCAGAATTCCATCTCCTGACGTAAATAGTTTGTACACGGTCCGGTTACCCTATATAGATCTTTGCCAAAAAATCCTTTCTGTTATGGAAGGCTATTGATCGACCTTTATGTGGTTGAATGGCGGTATATGAGACGATTAATACTATTGTAAAACTTAGCTTTACAACAAGCAGAGTATAACCACTGTGTGTGGCTCTTAGCAAACGTGGTTTCACCTCTATTTAACTTATTATATTTCTAAGCAAGCAGACAGTCTCTCTCTCTCTCTCTCTCTCTCTCTCTCTCTCTCTCTCTCTCTCTCTCTCTCTCTCTCTCTCTCTCTCTCTCTCTCTCTCTCTCTCTCTCACACACACACACACACACACACACACACACACAGGGGCCTGGTAGCCGGTGGATAGCGCGCAGGTCTCGTAATTATGTGGTGCGGGTTCGAGTCCCGCACAGCCAGAAACTAATGGGTAAAGTTTCTTTCACTCTGAATACCCATGTTACCTAGCAGTAAATACCCTGGAAACACAAACCGAAACTGTCTCTATTTTCCGCTAGTTACAACTTGTAATAAAGTTGTCACATCTGGCTTAACGTGTTTATGACGTATTAGAACGTTGTTACAACTTGCTATATCGGTTGTTATAACTGGTTAGAAGGTGTTAAAACTTGTTCGAACGTTGTACCAACGTCGTAGTTTCGGTGTGTGTTTGGCGGGTAGGTACCTGGGAGTTAGTCAGCTGTCACGGGATGCTTACTGTGGTGTGTGTGTGTGTGTTGGTGTGTGGAGAGAAAAAAAAACGAAAGAAAAAGGAGTTAGTAAACAGTTGATTGACAGTTGAGAGGCGGGCCGAAAGAGCAAAGCTCAACCCCGCAAACACAACTAGATGAATACACACACACACACACACACATACACCCACACACACCACACACACACACACCACACACACACCACACACACACACCACACACACCACAACACACACACCACTATAAAAGTAAAATAAAAACTAACATAAAGATTCTTTGACATCACAACCCGTACAAAAAAGTAAGGGCGCACGCACAAAAGTTAGTCTGAAAAAGTAAGAGGCTTTATAAAGTGCCGGTTTCGAGCAGAAGCCTTGTGACTTCTGTGTAAAGCCTCCAGAATCTCCTCATGCATATTAAAGACACAGTGCCGTCTCTTGAGAGCTTTGTAAACCTTTCTCACTCTTGACAAAAATTCTAATTAAAGTGTTATTTATATTAGCAAATGAGAAAGGCGAAGCGATTGAGATAGATTAAGAGAGAGAGAGAGAGAGAGAGAGAGAGAGAGAGAGAGAGAGAGAGAGAGAGAGAGAGAGAGAGAGAGAGAGAGAGAGAGAGAGAGACAAAAGACTCATAAAAACAAGTGGACTTCCACGAATAAAATACATTCCTCAGGACACACACACAGAGCTGCTCTTGGGAGCCAGACTTACCGAGAGCAAAGCCATCTTTAGTCCACTGGGCCTTGCCTTGCTGGTTGTCTACGGCACACTGCAGGAACACGTCCTCTCCCTCCTTCACTTCCACGCTCTGTGGCGTCATTCGGAACTTCTGGAACTCCGTCGCCGAACCTGAAGGACAGGGGAACAAACGTTAATTACCGACCTATTGGGGGGCTAGAAAGTTGAACTGTAAGGGACCTTAGCAAAATGATTTTATAAGGGGCAGATGTTTGCTAGTGGTTATAGGGTGGTATCTCACTGTTGAATGGCCCATATGAAGTTTCAGGAAATGCGTGCCAACTGTGATTAGTGATTCCTGTAGAATGTAACATGATTTCACATATCAATTTGGAGTTCTGACAGAGGTGCTTTATGTAGCTCTACGGATATCCGAGTAAGAAAAACAAAGGACCTCCAAAAAGGTTTGGAGGTCCAGCCACAGCTCCCGAGGTGCACTTTGTAGGCATGGAGTTACGAGGGAACCCACATGCTGTGTTATAGACCACCGTCAATCTTGACATGAGGTAAGTTCAGATGGCAGGATCACCTGAAGCTCTATTACTTCACCGTACATATATGCGTGCCGCTTCAGATATGCCACAACAGAGATAAACTTCCTATCAAAACAATGGCTGGCCCCATAGAAAGCAATTCAAACAAAAATCAGTCTGAAGAACATATCGCCAGATACTACATGAAGGAGCGGTGACTAAAGCCACCTGGGGGAGGAGGGGGGGGTGATTTTGAAGCTTCTGTTCCTTTAAATATAACGTCAATAGTCGAATTAATGAAGCAATACAGCTTTATGTTCTAATATAAACAAAACAATGTATGCGAGAAACTGCATTTCGAGAATTATAAATTATAATCATAAAAAGTGATTATAAAAATAATGTTAATATTATTATTTTGTAACGCCCTCATGCAGGTGGGACAGTGTTAAGAAACGCGATAGTTGAACCCATCTTGTTTGACTTTGACATTGGCTTATTCTGCATAATACCGCAGTGCATGAGGGTTCCCTCAATGCGAAATAGCTCACTATCACTAAAGAGCATCAGTAAAGAGCTTATATTATCGCGTGGTCTTTACTGAGCGCTACATACCTCACGACTAGTACTTCAGTCAGTTAATCTAATTATTCAGAAAGCTCTTCGAGAATTTAGACTGTTCATATATAGCAGTCAGATCCTGAATTCTTATTTGCAATTACCAATTCTGATTCCGAGATTCCTCTCTCCTCCTGCATTCCTCTCTTAGATGAGAAGCTGACAACACGGTCAGTGATATTGGTCATGTCAAGGCAAAATTATCAAAATAAGGAATAATAAATTTCATTTTTCATATCCCCATTACGTAGTTGTAGGCCTCTTCCCTCTGTCTGTGGCTGGACGAACTGCGACCTGTGTGTCTCGAGGGTTAAATATTCTCTAATCACCTTATTCACTGCATATAAATGTACAAGTAAAACAGCACACGCATACCACCATTGCAGTTGTATATGTCTAGTTTTGCGCAGATTAATCCCCGGCGCAGGTCTCGTGGCTCCATGGATTTAATACTGAATCAGAGGGGAAAATTATGTATCAAGAACTGAGTGCGAGAGAGGGGAGACTGGAATCTCCCCTTGGTTTCCCCTCAAGCAGGAAAGAACAGAGAAATATCCCTTCTGAACGGCAAAAGACGAACTCAGTAAATTCAGTAACCTGTGCATAAAGAGACTGAAATGGGGATGGAGAGGACAGGAGAAACACACACACACACACTGATAGAGAAACAGAAAATTAAATATAGAGAGAAAATCAAAGCAAGAGATAAGGAAGAGGGCGATGAGAGTGAGAATCGGGGAAAAAAGATACAATCTGAACTAGACAAATGTGTAATATAAAAAGAAAAAGTAGGTTAAAGAGGGAGGTCACGGCTCGTTATGTATAAAGTGAAGCTGATCTCTTGATGTGTGTGTACACGCCGACCGGGTCTCGCTCGCTCTGCTTCCCGCGATGGAAATGGCTAATCATAATTGGCTCTCTGACGGTTAAAAAAAAATGCTTTTACGAAACTTCAAAATATAGAAATTGTATACGTGTTACACGAGGGCAAATTAAAAATATGTAAGTCTTTTTTTTAAGTGTAAAAATAAAAAATAAAAAAAGTGATCATCTGCACTTTCCTAATAGTGAGATTAAGGAATGAGCTTCAAATCGCAGCTCCATATTTGCAATTGCGTCTATGCTGGTTGGAGGT
>WNGS01167840.1:9192548-9223972 GCA_020271785.1 Procambarus virginalis | reverse complement strand
ACATCAGAAATACGGGCCAATAGGCCTTCTGCAGTTACAGATCTATTCTTCCCTTTAGCTTATACCCATTGTTTCGTGTTCTGTGTTTGTTCTCACCTCACCCCAAACCATTGTAACATGTCACCTCACCCAAATGCAGGTATAAAAAAAGAAAGCTGTTTAAACTCTGTTCATATATATATATATATATATATATATATATATATATATATATATATATATATATATATATATATATATATACCAGAGACCCAAGGGCTTGTAGTTTTTTGTTTCAGCGCCTCAGTGTGGCGATCCAGAGGGGAAATGCTTGCTGCGTCCTCGGTTCCTGTCCGGAAGCGGAGGAGCTTCAAGAGATCCATAACCTTTAGGCATTTGTCTTGTATGTTTTGTAACCTTTATATATATATATATATATATATATAATATATATATATATATATATATGTCGTACCTAGTAGCCAGAACTCACTTTTTGGCCTACTATGCAAGGCCAGATTTGCCTAATAAGCCAAGTTTTCCTGAATTAATATATTTTCTGTAATTTTTTTCTTATGAAATGATAAAGCTACCCATTTCATTATGTATGAGGTCAATTTTTTTTATTGGTGTTAAAATTAACGTAGATATATGACCGAACCTAACCAACCCTACCTAACCTAACCTAACCTATCTTTATAGGTTAGGTTAGGTTAGGTAGCCGAAAAAGTTAGGTTAGGTTAGGTAGGTTAGGTAGTCAAAAAACAATTAATTCATGAAAACTGGGCCTATTAGGCAAATCGGGCTTTGCATTGTAGGCTGAGAAGTGCGTTCTGGCTACTAGGTACGACATATATATATATATATATATATATATATATATATATATATATATATATATATATATATATATATATATTAGTATATTTTGGTAGCAGTCTTTCCTGTAGACATATGTTATTAAATATGACCGAAAAAGTAAGATTAATAATTCTAACACGAATTTTCTCAATTTTCCTTATGTTTGTTTTTACTGATGACGGTAAATGAAAAATCAATTCTCCAAAATTCATTCTTTATTTCTTAGTCTGACGCGACACTTGAGCGCGTTTCGTAAAACTTATTACATTTTCAAAGACTTTAGTTACACACACACAGAACAACTATAACTGAACAGAGTTTAAACAGCTTTTCTTTTTTATACCTGCATTTGGGTGAGGTGACATGTTACAATGGTTTGGGGTGAGGTGAGAACAAACACAGAACACGAAACAATGGGTATAAGCTAAAGGGAAGAATAGATCTGTAACTGCAGAAGGCCTATTGGCCCGTATTTCTTGATGTTTCTATATTGGAGCGGAGTCTTGAAGTGGGTAGAATATAGTTGTGCGTTAATTGGCTGTTGATTGCTGGTGTTGACTTCTTGATGTGTAGTGCCTCGCAGATGTCAAGCCGCCTGTTGTCGCTGTATCTATCAATGATTTCTGTGTTGTTTGTTAAGATTTCTCTGGTGATGGTTTGGTTGTGGGAAGAGATTATATGTTCCTTGATAGAGCCCTGTTGCTTATGCATCGTTAATCGCCTGGAAAGAGATGTTGTTGTCTTGCCTATATATTGAGTTCTTTGGGGCTTACAGTCCCCAAGTGGGCATTTGAAGGCATAGACGACATTGGTCTCTTTCAAAGCGTTCTGCTTTGTGTCTGGAGAGTTTCTCATGAGTAGGTTGGCAGTTTTCTTGGTTTTATAGTAAATCGTCAATTGTATCTTCTGATTTTTGTCTGTAGGGATAACGTTTCTATTAACAATATCTTTCAGGACCCTTTCCTCCGTTTTATGAGCTGTGGAGAAGAAGTTCCTGTAAAATAGTCTAATAGGAGGTATAGGTGTTGTGTTAGTTGTCTCTTCAGAGGTTGCATGGCGTTTCACTTTCCTTCTTATGTACTATTACTGGTTTTGCTTTCACTGCTTTCACTGGTTTTGCTTTCACTGCTTTCACTGGTTTTGTAATTCACTTTCCTTCTTCTTATATATATATATATATATATATATATATATATATATATATATATATATATATATATATATATATATATATATATATATAAATTATATATATATGGCGATGCCTGGGTACAGCTTGGGTACAACCCCCGTCACGCACAATACGTTTACACACACACACACACACACACACACACACAGGGGCCAGGTAGCCTGGTGGATATCGCGCAGGACTTGTAATTCTGTGGCGCGGGTTCGATTCCCGCACCCGGCAGAAACAAATGGGCAAAGTTTCTTTCACCCTGAATGCCCCTGTTACCTAGCAGTAAATAGGTACCTGGGAGTTAGTCAGCTGTCACGGGCTGCTTCCTGGGGTGTGTGCGTGTGTGGTGTGGGAAAAAAAAAGTAGTTAGTGTAGTTAGTAAACAGTTGATTGACAGTTGAGAGGCGGGCCGAAAGAGCAAAGCTCAACCCCCGTAAAATGCAACTAAGTGAATACAACTAAGTGAATACACACACACACACACACACACACACACACACACACACACACACACACACAGGTTCTATATATGTATTACTTTGTACTTTAACTGGTTCCCAGCGTCATGTAGGGGTGCAAAGCGTGAGAGTAAGAGGCAATCAGCGTCGATATATTTGCTGTAGGCGAGTCCTTGCACCGTTTGCCTCCCCCGGGCTGTCAAGCCCGTCCTCAGGACGGACTTTCTGTCAGCTTTTAGTCTGTCCATTTTCCTAAGCCTCGTCGTAATACCCAAGCTTTTCACAATTTTTGCTTCCGTGAACATGGAATATGAAGCATGAATTCTGGGCTACGTGAAATATATTTTAAATTTTTTTGGTTTTGTTTCACTTCACTGGTTTTGTAATTTGTATTTAGCCATTCTAATCTCAGAGGTAAATGTAAATATATACTGTGTAATTCCAGGTAGTCAGCCAGTTATCGTGTTAAAAGTATTTATCTATTTGGTATAGTAAATTGTATACTGTTAATGGCTGAACATAAGATTTATCAAATTATTATTAATGATTTATTATTTATATGATTTTTTATTATTTTATGTTGTTATATTAAGTGTTTTCTATTTGTTTTAAAATTGTTATCAATTTGGTTATTATTTATATTTATATTATTATTATTTTGTTTTTAATTAATAATCTTTTTACTCGTCATGAATTCTTTTCACATTTGTTTTTGTCAGATAAACCATCAGACTATAGTTTTCGGTGTAGTTTCCTGTAGACTTGCCTTGAACTGTGTAATATTATTCGTACCTCATGTTTGTTGAATGCCATTTTGATCCTGAGCAAATCATTTATGAGAAAACAATACAAATTGTTCAAGTAGCTATTTGTTGGGTAGTTGTTACCAAAATTAATTCCATAATTTTTGTGTAGTTTATTTTTGTCAACTATAGCGGTATTCAAGGGAGGGAAATACATTTTCTTGACACTAAAATATACACAGACCAGGAACATCCTTTGTGTATGGAGAGTATAGAAATGCCCTGTTGTGTTTGATCGTGTTATGTCACGCTTTGAATTATAGTTAATCTGAAGCTTGATACAAGATCGTGGACGAGAGTCTCAAATAGTGTTGAGTAATCCATGACTGATCTCATTTAAAAGCTATATAACGTCATATAAATAGTTGACCCTCAGAAACGGATTCGTGTCATTCTTTGTACATACTTGATTTATCTATGGATTATATAAAACTATTCTTTTCTTGCTAAATGATTGAAAACTATATTTGGTGTCTTCACGAGATAACTGCTACTTGACCTCCTTCTGGGTTTTGAGAACCATGCATATATCACACCAATATAGTTTCAAGGGTGTCATTATCATGTTCCACGTGTTTTATTATGTATCCACTGAATCTCAATGTGCAATGATCAACATAAGCTTTGGGCTTTGGGAATAGCTTCAGGATCTCTTCCAATTAAAATGTTTTACAGTGGTGGTCTAATCACGTTCTGTGGTGCATCTGCTATCACAACTTGTTTGCGTTGGGGACTAATTATTGTGGAATAGATGAAAGGTTAAAGTACTGCAAATAGTTTCTATAAATCATAAACATTTTCTATATACCAGGCGATGCTAAACGATGCTAACATACCAAAAATTTTTCAGTCAAGCTTAAAGGTTAGCTCCAGTACCCATATTATAGCTCTCTAATTTTTGTCTTCTGCAACTTATATCTTCTGTGCCTCAATTGGCACCGTATCCAAGTGCGCCATTGGTTCGATGTTGAATCAACGTCATATCAACGTTAATTGAACGCCTAAATAACGTTGATTCGTCGTTGAATAAGCGTTGCTCTTGGATATTGTGCCCAGTGGGCCTACCCACTAATGTCAAAACTAGGAATGGTCTCTCTCTGTTTACATTTACAGAATGTTGGTTACAGCTGCACGCACAAGCTTTAGTAATTAGGACGTGAGATGTTAAATCTCCAGTTTAATTTATTTTATCACGATAACATCCCAGTTTTATGGGGAAATATTGAGGCGATGTAATAAGGTCGAACTCGCATTACTGAACTTTCTAATTTCTCATTGATACATTACGTTATTGGAGTTCGTTATTCATCTCAGTTATAGTTTTGGTCAAAGAATCAGTTGATGCAAAATTCCGCAGTCGTCTCCTGGCAGCCACGATGCTAATATCGGTGGGTACAGCCAAATGGTGTGAGGAACCGGAACTATCCAAAGATGGACTGTATCTTCCTCACTTTGAATTCATTTTATATTTAAGGATCACTGCCTCATCACTAAGGACGATATTCATCAATCCTGATGTTATATCTCTCTATCATCCTATAGTGCCAATTTATCCGTCTATTTTACCGATTTTATATTGTATCTTTCTATCCTAGTGCTCGTTCTCTCGCTACACTGTTATTATATCCTCATATCCAAATATTGCACGTATTTTCCTATTATTGTATTGTATCTCTTAATTCTAATACTGAAGCTATCTTTCCTACTATTATTCTTTCTATCCTTTTGTTATGTCTGTTCTACTATACTACCTTTCTACTGAGCCGCTGGGGACGCTAAGTCTCGAAACCATTACAAAGTAACCACAAGGTAACAAGTTAAGTCTATTCTTGTATTGTAAATGTCAATCCTTTTTTTGTAAATGTCTATCCTACTATTCCTCCTGTCAATCTTACTACTCTATCTGTTAAGCCTACTTTGGTACCTGTCTTTTCAACTATTGTATTTATCTTATTACTGAATTTATTTATTATACAATAAATAATTATTAAGGAATGTTCTTCAGTTACCCTGCTTGGCAGACTGTTTCAGAACCAACGTTATCTTATATATATTCTTTTCATCTAAATTTATTCAATCGAATTCCGTTAAGAGGTGAGACTCGACTTCATAATTCCTAAGTGATAAGTGATTGGAGAGGGAGTTACCTTTAAGGTGGGTGGAACGTTTCCTGAATTAATTTGAGCGTTAAGCAAAATACATGATAAGTTTGGAGGGCTTGGCAGGTGACCATGAAGCTCTTACCCATCGAGTTTTACCTGTTTTTTTTATTTGTATTTTGTATCTGCGAGGCAAGACCTTTCAATGTGTCCTTGCTGGTTACAGTAAGTGCAACCATCACAAGGTAACACAAGATAACATGCTAGGTCTATTCTTTTATTGTACATGTCAATCCTTTTTTTTGTATATGTCAATCCTACTATTCCACCTGTCAATCTTACTATTCTATTTGTAAATCATACTCTGGTTCATTTAAACTGATATTCTAATAAATTCTGTAGCCATTTGGTGACAAAGAAATGATCAGATAAGCGCTAAGCCAGTATGATATGAACCAGATGGGGAAATTTAAGCGTTCCTCTTGTATCGCGTTATAACGATAATTCCATGACTGGATCCCAGACCCCTGCCCGTCTGCTGGTAGTCAAGTACTACTCACACCACCACAGCTCAAGAGGATGCCCATATAGGAAGTGAATCGTCAGTGGTAATGTGCCACTTGCATGACGTAGTCCACGATGCCATAGGTGATGAACAGATGGTGATCACATATTTAGTTTGGGTGTCCTGGCTACCCTTAACGTGAATAATATTTATAGAGCTACGGTGACTTAAGGTTGCTACCTAAACAGTATAATACATGTGTGCGTGTGTATAGTGAGTGTAAAAGTGTAAGTGGCCACAGACACATTTCTACTGTGTTGTGTGTGATGGTGCGTCTGTGGTGATGGGGAGTGTGGCGGTGCCTCTCTGAGGGGATGCTGTATGTAATAGTGGCAAGGGGAGAGGACGGAAGAAAGAGGGAAATAGGGGGTATGGGGCTTGAGATGGGACAGGTTAGACTGCAGAGTGGAAATGGGTTGGTGAAGGAGGAAGGGACATCATGCTGGGGATGGAGCCGGTGACAGCAATGAAAAAAAGATTGGTGAAGTAGACATAGGGCATAGGGTGAGAAAAAATGGGTGGTGAAAGAGGAGATGAGGTGAGGAGTGGGAAGGTCATCGGGAAGGGGACGGAAGAGAGAGAGAGAGAGAGAGAGAGAGAGAGGGAGAGAGAGAGAGAGAGAGAGAGAGAGAGANTTAGTATACTGCAATGAAACGTGTCATAACCTAACCATCCGGAGGCAGATTAATATTCTTTCACAGATTCAAAACTTGCACATTATTCATAAACTTTTGTAACTTATCCTAACATATGCTGTTCAAACTTAATCTTAACTAGTTTAAAATGGCTTGAAATAATGGAATTTTCAAGTCATATATGATAATACACTGCATAGGATATTTACATAGGGAAACGAAAATTTTTAAATATGTGTCGACACCCCATTTATATATGAGTACCTCCTTAAGCACAATGAATTGTCAGACGGAGTACATGCTTTCCACACCTGCATAACTCAGCAGTTGCAGTATTTAAAACACCAAAAAACTAAGCCCTATTAAGTCTGGCAGTGAGAAAATCCCAGCATTAAAACACCAAACTCCGGTTGAACGGGTCCAACACTCTGTCCTCCGCGGAATTATCATAACTCTGTCTTACATATTCAATATTGAAACGCCATATTTCCAGGGAAAGACCCAGAGGTCGTGAGAATCTTCACGCTCTTGAGACAGACTTCGCTAATCTTCTTTTTCCTTTTGGAACTTTATGAATTTCTTGGAAGGTATTATCTGGCTTATATTAAGAAATGTCCCCCCCAAAAAAATTATCGGATGTCACCAAGAACGTGAGGATGTTATTTGCTTGTCTGGTTTGTTATATGTGTGTTTGTTATGTACAAACGTTTGGACAGAGAATTTGGCTCGGATATGATGGTATTGATAGCAATGGTGAGGAGTGGTATGAAGAAGGATTTAGGGATACCTTCTTAGAGTTGTATAGTCTTTTACTGTTGTAAGACTTGCTGTTGTCGCAGGGGAATCCTCAAGGGTGATCAGCTGGCCTCGTTAGCACCCTGTTACCCCATAGTCAACCTCAGTCATCATCAGTAATTCCCTCTGGTTCTGTTTCCACCATCACCACCAGCAGCATCTTACCTCGCCACTACCACCACCACCATCACCACCACCACCACCATCACCACCACCACCACCAGCTTCTAGCCTCACCACCACCACCACACACCACCATGCCTTTGTTGTCATCAGACCGAAGTGGACCAAGCGAGAGATCGCTTATAACTGGATTAATCATTGACCAGGGAAGACTAGAGTTTGACGTGTCGCGGAATTTGATCATAGCATAAAGAGGAGGTCACGGCTCAGGAGGCGTCTCGGTGACCTGATTTTAAATTTTAATTTATTTAGTGTTTGTGGACTGACGGGAAGTTCGAAAATCACCAGAAAAGCAATTCAAATATATAGACCAACTCATAATTGTCAAGAGATCGTCGACAGCTGGTATACGGAAGGTATAAAAATGTTCTCTGTCCATATTCCACGCATGCGCGAAGGGTCTTAAGTTATGTTATCGTTGTCAAGGAGAGCTATCACTATCCAGGCCTGGTAGGTCTATCCAGGCCTAGGTGCCACTATCCAAGTTAGGGACCACTATCCGAAAATGCACTCTCCCCTTTCCCCCAATTAGAATGCCTCTCCATTTACGTGATAATTGGGATCTTGATTGCATTCATTTGAGGAAATAATGAGCAAAGTCTCTTTCCCGAGCAAGTTGGGCGTCGTGCATTGCTTTATCGGCCACTGAATGTCAGGCTGCTCGCTGTTCTTAAAAGACAATATTGCCTGTTACCCTCAACTTCTTTGGACTAGTTGGCCAAACGGCCGCGAGCTGCCATCTCAAATTCCCGCATAATTCCTCCGGTTCTGCTGAAGTTTAATTAAAAGGAGTTCACTTCACACGGCTCTGCAATACGCCAGAGACCTCCAGCCAAATTTTCCCGGGGTAGCGTAGAGGACGCTATATGGCCACAAGGAAGGAACTGGATTTCTCGCTGATGTGAACGAGGGCGTTAGACGAAGAGGAGGGGTGCTGGATGGGATGGGGCGAGGGGGGGGATGGTTAGGTACCTGAGACCAGTGTGTGTGTGTGTGTGTGTGTGTGTGTGTGTGGTGTGTGTGTGTGTGTGTGTGTGTGTGTGTGTGTGTGTGTGTGTGTGTGGTGTGTGTACTCACCTAATTGTACTCACCTAATTGTGCTTGCGGGGGTTGAGCTTTGGCTCTTTGGTCCCGCCTCTCAACTGTCAATCAACAGGTGTACAGATTCCTGAGCCTACTGGGCTCTATCATATCTACACTTGAAACTGTGTATGGAGTCAGCCTCCACCACATCACTTCCTAGTGCATTCCATTTATTAACTACTCTGACACTGAAAAAATTCTTTCTAGCGTCTCTGTGGCTCATCTGGGTACTAAGTTTCCACCTGTGTCTCCTTGTTCGTGTCCCACCCGTGGTGAAGAGTTTGTCTTTGTCCGCCCTGTCAATTCCCCTGAGAATTGTGTGTGTGTGTGTGTGTGTGTGTGTGTGTGTGTGTGTGTGTGTGTGTGTGTGGTGTGTGTGTGTGTGTGTGTGTGTGTGTGTGTGTGTGTGTGTGTGTGTGTGTGTGTGAGTGTGTGTGTGTGTGTGTGTGTGTGTGGTGTGTGTGTGTGTGTGTGTGTGTGTGTGTGTGTGTGTGTGTGTGTGTGTGTGTGTGTGTGTGTGTGTGTGTGTGTGTGTGTGTGTGTGTGTGTGTGTGTGTGTGTGTGGTGTGTGTGTGTGTGTGTGTGTGTGTGTGTGTGTGTGTATTTACTATTTGTGTTTTTGAATCGAACTATTTGCTCTTGGACCCCGCTTTTCTAGCCAAATTTATTTTTCCTCTATTATGTCTACTATATATATTTCTCTAACACACGCACACGCGCGCGCACACACACACACACACACACATACCTAAGAAGCAGCCTGTACTAGCTGTCTAACTCCCAAATACTTGTTTACTGCTAGGCGATCAGGTGCATCAGAGTGAAAAAACTCCGCACATTTCGTTCCTCGGCCTGGAATCGAACCCGGGCCATTAGAACCGAGCATGCGTATCACTCAAGGGAGGAGATACGTGTATGGAGGTCGGATGTGTGAGAGGTCAGAGGTGGTGTGCAGGTATATGGAGGCGAGGCAAGAGGCCAGGCCTCTTGTGGCTGTTCGTTCCCCGTCATTACCATCAACCTGTCGTAAATCTTGACTCGCATAACCTCGCTTCCTTAAAGTTAGAACACCGCCAACCAGTGCAACACGACCAGTTCCCCTCCTTCCCTTTCTCCCCTGCGCCGGACTCAGGCAGCTGTTGTGGTGGGTAGTGTATGTAGTAGATAGGGGGAAAGGTATACCCTGTGCTGCTAATGTAGGGGGGTGATATGTGGTAATGGTGGTGGTGTGCGTTAATAGTAACGGCGGTATATATACAGTACAGGGAGAGAATTAGTCACTGAAACGCAGCTGAACAGAAATAACCCGTTGCACGCGTGTGTGTGTGTGTGTGTGTACTCACCTGTTTGCACTTGCGGGGGTTGAGCTCTGGCTCTTTGGTCCCGCCTCTCAACCGTCAATCAACAGGTGGACAGGTTCCTGAGCCTATTGGGTTCTATCATATCTACACTTGAAACTGTGTATGGAGTCAGCCTCCACCACATCACTTCCTAATGCATTCCATTTGTCAACCGCTCTGACACTAAAAAAGTTCTTTCTAATATCTCTGTGGCTCATTTGGGCACTCAGTTTCCACCTGTGTCCCCTAGTGCGTGTGCCCCTTGTGTTAAATAGCCTGTTTTTATCAACCCTGTCGATTCCTTTGAGAATTTTGAATGTGGTGATCATGTCCCCCCTAACTCTTCTCCATTGTGTGTGTGTGTGTGTGTGTGTGTGTACTCACGTTGTTGTACTCCCCTAGTTGTGCTTGCGGGGGTTGAGGTCTGAATCTTTGGTCCCGCCTCTCAACTGTCAATCAACTGGTGCACAGATTCCTGAGCCTACTGAGCTCTTTCATATCTACATTTGAAACTGTGTATGGAGTCAGCCTCCACCACATTACTGCCTAATGCATTCCACCTGTTAACTACTCTGACACTGAAAAGTTCTTTCTAACGTCCCTGTGGCTCATTTATGTACTCAGTTTCGACCTGTGTCCTCTTGTTCGAATAACTCCACCGTGTTAAACAATTATCTTTATCTACCCTGTCGATTCCTCTTAGATTTTAGTAGGTAGTGATCATGTCTCCCCGAGCTCATATATCTTCCAGCGACGTTAGGTGAATTTCATGCAGCCTTCTCTCGTAACTCATGCCTCTTAGTTCTTGTACTAGCCTAGTCGCATACCTTTGAAATTTTTCCAACTTAATCATGCTCTTGACAAAGTACGGGCTCCATGCTGGGGCCGCATACTCCAGGATTGATCTTACATATGTGATGTACAAGGTTCCGAATGATTCCTTACACAGGTTTCTGAAGTCTGTTTCCTAGATGAGAGGAGAAGCTTAACAAAGCAGACGTGAAAAGTAAATAATAAAAATAAGGAGAAATAAATAATGTAATCTAATTACAGACTCAAAGAACTAGGGAGAGAAGGAACAGGAGACCACACAGCTGCAGATAACTAAGCCAAAACACACTTGCTAAAAAGATTAGATCACTTAAGAAAGCACTGAGAAGAGAAACAAAGCTTGGACTAAGGTTACGCCGTGAATGAGATCTGACGTAGCATCCAGTCATCCTAAGTCAAGCTATAGGATGATTGGAATCTCTTAATTAACATGACAGAAGGGAGCAGTGTTCGTATTATCAACATGTCCAACATACCCAACATATTGTTGTTAACTGTCACAGTGATATATGCTCCATTCTTATAGCAAGTGTGAGCTGACTCAGCTGTGTTCTCCTCTCTCTCTCTCTCTCTCTCTCTCTCTCTCTCTCTCTCTCTCTCTCTCTCTCTCTCTCTCTTGTGTCCTAATCTCTTTGTGTTTCATCATGGCGAGTCGGACCAAGAACTTCCATTAAGACTCTCTGGCCAGAACTGTGTGTAGAGGATCTGGCCAGAACTGTGTGTAGAGGATCTGGCCAGAACTGTGTGTAGAGGATCTGGTCAGAACTGTGTGATGAGGATCTGGCCAGAACTGTGTGTAGAGGATCTGGCCAGAACTGTGTGTAGAGGATCTGGCCAGAACTGTGTGTAGAGGATCTGGCCAGAACTGTGTGTAGAGGATCTGGCCAGAACTGTGTGTAGAGGATCTGGCCAGAACTGTGTGATGAGGATCTGGCCAGAACTGTGTGTAGAGGATCTGGCCAGAACTGTGTGTAGAGGATCTGGCCAGAACTGTGTGTAGAGGATCTGGTCAGAACTGTGTGTAGAGGATCTGGCCAGAACTGTGTGTAGAGGATCTGGCCAGAACTGTGTGTAGAGGATCTGGCCAGAACTGTGTGTAGAGGATCTGGCCAGAACTGTGTGTAGAGGATCTGGCCAGAACTGTGTGTAGAGGATCTGGCCAGAACTGTGTGTAGAGGATCTGGCCAGAACTGTGTGTAGAGGATCTGGCCAGAACTGTGTGTAGAGGATCTGGCCAGAACTGTGTGTAGAGGATCTGGCCAGAACTGTGTGTAGAGGATCTGGCCAGAACTGTGTGTAGAGGATCTGGCCAGAACTGTGTGTAGAGGATCTGGCCAGAACTGTGTGTAGAGGATCTGGCCAGAACTGTGTGTAGAGGATCTGGCCAGAACTGTGTGTATAGGATCTGGCCAGAACTGTGTGTATAGGATCTGGCCAGAACTGTGTGTAGAGGATCTGGCCAGAACTGTGTGTAGAGGATCTGGCCAGAACTGTGTGTAGAGGATCTGGCCAGAACTGTGTGTAGAGGATCTGGCCAGAACTGTGTGTAGAGGATCTGGCCAGAACTGTGTGTAGAGGATCTGGCCAGAACTGTGTGTAGAGGATCTGGCCAGAACTGTGTGTAGAGGATCTGGCCAGAACTGTGTGTAGAGGATCTGGCCAGAACTGTGTGTATAGGATCTGGCCAGAACTGTGTGTAGAGGATCTGGCCAGAACTGTGTGATGAGGATCTGGCCAGAACTGTGTGTAGAGGATCTGACCAGAACTGTGTGTAGAGGATCTGGCCAGAACTGTGTGTAGAGGATCTGGCCAGACCTGTGTGATGAGGATCTGGCCAGAACTGTGTGTAGAGGATCTGGCCAGGACTGTGTGTAGAGGATCTGGCCAGAACTGTGTGATGAGGATCTGGCCAGAACTGTGTGTAGAGGGTCTGGCCAGAACTGTGTGTAGAGGATCTGGCCAGAACTACCTAACCGGACACGTACCCCGTTACGCGACCCATCCCATCTATCAAGCTAGCGTCAATATTAGGGTGTTTCGAATTTATAACCTAAGCACCAGAATTTTAACGTTGTGATCAACAGTGTACGAATTGCTGGGCATTAAGTGTGTGTAATCATCACTGTGCCAACACTATGAGAATTAAGGAAACTACAGAAGGCCTATTGGCCCCATACGAGATAGCTCATCCGTCCACACTCATTCATAAGTGTGTCTAACCTTCGCTTGAAACAATCCAGCGTCTATTATGTAACTTGATGCATAAATCAACAATCCTGTTTCTAATCAGCATTTACATAGATCTTTCCTGAAGCTAAACTTTTCCAATTTATATTCGTTGTTTCGAGTTCATTTGCTGTTGATATAACAACCACTGCGAATATTGAATCTTCTTTTGCAAATGCTACAGTTTTCAGAATATAGTTTATAGAGATTTTTTGTAACAAATTATTAAGGGGGGAGCTCTCTCTCTTTCTTTCACTGCTATCAACCAAGGGACAGAACGACTCGTTTCATTTGCACAACTCTAAATTGAGAATGAACTTACGACAAAGTTTAAATTGGAACATGTAGTCAGTAACTTTGTTAAGAAGATCTGGAAAGTTCATTATTAATGTACTCTTACTTACTTCAGACCAAATGTCACTAAACATAATTCATTGTAATATTTACTCACGCTACTCTTTAATAATTCTTGATTACTCAACTTTTCCAAACATTTCACAATATTATCATCCGTTATCTTGAGGTTATCTTGAGATGATTTCGGGGCTTTTTAGTGTCCCCGCGGCCCGGTCCTTGACCAAGCCTCCACCCCCCCAGGAAGCAGCCCGTGACAGCTGACTAACTCCAAGGTACCTATTTACTGCTAGGTAACAGGGGCATCAGGGTGAATGAAACTCTGCCCATCGTTTCTCCCCGGCGCCCGGGATCGATCCCGGGACCAAAGGATCACGTGTCCAGTGTTCTGTCCGCTCAGCCACCGGTTCCCGGTATTGAATATTATTTTTATTGAATATCTTTTCCATGTGCAGACGATGAGTCACAATAACGCGGCTCAAGATATAATGACCAAACCAGACACCAGAAGATGGAGAAACTACGTCGTTTCAGTCATTCCTGGACCATTATCAAGTCGAATGTGACTTGATCAAGTCACATACCATTATCAAGTATTACATTCCATTATATTGATCATACGACAAAATAATGGTTCCAGGACTGACCGAAGTGTCCATTATATCATCTCCATACGCGTTATAAACCGAGAGTCAGGTGTTGACTTTCTATATATCACCGTAGAACAGTGTGTAGTAGTCTAAGACCTGCTCGAACCTCTCAGAATGGACAAAAGGACACGCTGTAAACTCTCAAAAGGAAACTCTCTGCTTTCATCCGGCTGTCATGTAAACTTTCAACTAGCCAATCTTTGAAAACTTTCCGGTAAACGTTCCTAATAATAAATGTACTACCAATTATGAATAAAGTTTTTGATTGATTCATTGGTTAGTTGATTGAAAACTTTCAAACAGCATAGGTATAAACTTTCAATTTGCAACACTGTAATCTGGGCACTAAATTTCGGCGTGAAAATTTGTATTAGTGTGATTCGAATTGAATTCGTAACTCAAGCTAGTTTGGTTCTTTAAGGTCGGCGTTCAATCCCCGACCGTCCAAGTGGTTAGGCACCATTCCAGACCTTCCCTCCCCCCCCCCGGTCCCATCCCAACTATAAGACATATAGCCATAATGGCTTGGCGCTTTCTCCTGAGAGTTCCCGTCCCTTCCCAATCACACGAAAAACTAATAGCAAGAAAATATCCATCAATTCTCATCTTGCAGACCCCCCCTCCCCCTTCCTTTCCTTCCCTCCCCCCCAATGATTCTGTCCTTGGTACTTCCCGCCTAAAAACCCCCTTTCTCCACCTGTGCATCCCCTCCTCCTACAATAACCCCAGCTCCCCCTACCATAATAACTCCCCCTTCATGCAATTAACGAAACAAAAGGGGGGGGGGGAATTAAGTAGAGTGAATGAGTTCCCAAGTGTGTCTTTTTTGTTTCATTACGAAGAGTAAATTAATGTCTAGTTCCCACTGGTGGCTTCCAGTACATGTGACTGAGCTACGCACGAACTCACGCACTCAAGAACACACGCAAACGCACTTACATAAGGGAGAAGCAGATCCACGAAGGTGGGAGGGGAAGGGACAAGCCCAGATGGAGGCAAGACACGCACACGCACTGACACGTGCACAAGTGCTCAAAGATATACATGCGCACTTTGCTGTAGACCTCAGCACACGAGGAAACTAATCCTTGTGCTCAAGCAGACTCACTCGCACACACACATTATATATATATATATATATATATATATATATATATATATATATATATATATATATATATATATATATATATATATATATACAGTATATATATATATATATATATATATATATATATATATATATATATATATATATATATATATATATATATATATATATATATATATATATATATATATATATATTCCTCAAGACTTGGTTCCTTGTTGTAAGGTCCCAGGTGGCAGCGTTTGATTGATAGTATGGAGGACGGGGAAGCTCAGCCTCTGATATTAGACAGGGGGAGGCCTTGTGCTGAGGACATGGGTGCAAGAGCTGCAATATTAGACGAGCAAGGACACGTGTGGATCAACTTAGCCGGGAGTTTGTCCTTCCTTTATTCCGTCCTTCATATCATCCCATTATTTCAGTTCTCACACTTTATTTGGCTGTTTCCATTAGCCCGTTACTTTCATTCTCGTTTCTTTTCCTTTATTATTTACCTCACTTTCTCCCTTAATCTCCCAGTTCCAAAAATCTTCTCCACAAATTATCTTTATCGGGTTCGAATTTTGTAAGATATTTTTTGTTTGAGTTTCGAGGATTCGACTCTATGGATGCGTGTATTTTCTCAACACATCCTCCACCCCAAGCAATAAGTCATATACTGACATAGTTTTTTACAATGGTAATGCAGTTTTTGACTTATTCAACCGAAAACCAACGGACAGCATGAATCTTCCAAACAGTATAATAAAAATACAAATTTCTTCTGAAATGTACATTTAATATTATTATATATTTTGGGTTTAGGCAAGGTTAAGTTAGGTGAGGTGTTTTGGTTAGGTTAGGTTAGGTTTGGTTAGGTGTTTTGGTTATGCCGGTTTAGGGAGTGTTTATACTACAGACTGAAGGTAAACGAAGCACGTTTCGAGCCACAGCCTCGAACATGGTCAGGTCAGCAATATGTCCAAATACTGACATATGTAGAATTTTTATAGTTATTATTTGACTTATACGTTGTAAGCCTCACAGGCATTTGTTTTGATGATGAGCTGATTCCCTTGTCCCGCCAAGTGCCAACCAAACGATCCTTTAATTAGGCCAAGCTTCGAAAGAACACTTTTTACATTTTCTCTTCCAATCAACTACTCAAGCTTCACACTGAACCAGTTCCATCTGATAATAAAAGTATTAGTGGTTAAATACGAACTGAAGATTGCTCCTCATAAGTACTGCATGTCAATATCAGTGACGATTTTTTTTAATATATAAACATTAAAACGTTTTACTAGTAAGTTGTCGTCGCCTCACTAATGGAGGACAACCGGATACTCGGTAAAAATTCTGTATTTAAAGTGGTATATCTTTAATGTATGATTCATGAATGCAAAACTTAAGTTTCAACAATTATTTTCTAAGAATCCATACTGGTATATTGGTCGTTCAAAGGTGAACGAACGACCGGGATTATATCCACGAACCATCATCAGTTTATTGGATGGAATATTTACCTGCACTCTCCTTTAGTCTCGGCTCTAGCCACATCCACTAAAACATTTTCCACCTGGCTTCCCATTAAGCGGGAATACCGTCACCCCGCGAGCGAGAGAAGCTACGGACATGGCACAATTTAATACTTCTCATCGTATTGAATATAAACACAATGTTTAAATTTCTCTCTCTCTCTCTCCCCCTCTCTCCTCTTCTGTATTTTCAACACATTTCACAAATTTGTTAGCATTTCTAGATTCACTTCTCGTTTCAGAAATTGAAAATAGTATGATACCTCATCGTGTCAGGTGAAACGGGGTACTCTCGCACCCAATGCACTTTATGCTCAACCTCAGCTTCCATACCCAAGAGCGACACTCTCTGAAATTCTTCCTTTGCAGGTCTTCTGCCCTCACCAAACTGGTGTTCCTCCCTCCTGGCTCGTCCACACAAGCCGCACACTGTTCCGGATACCTACAATCCTGACATTTCGGTATGCACGAATTCCGGAGCCCGGGACTCTGAAAGAACATTTCAATGTACACTCATCAGTGGAGCAGCATTTGACCTGATGCAAAACGCGCTCTGGTGTGGCCGGAGATGCAGATTTGGTCCAGGAATCACTATACTGTAGATTTAGTGCTCGTCTGGAAGTCACCATACTGCAGATTTGGTCTGTAAATCTTTACAATGGCTGATATGTGGGCGAAAGACACATTTCCAGACCTCAGTTCAAATTAGGAAATTTATCCATTCCTAAGTACAAGAGGTTATTTTGAGGGTCTGACGCCAACAGACTACAGAATCGTAACGAGGCTGATTGTTAATTAATGTTGTTAATGGTACAGTGTAAATCTTCTCAAGGGTACAATGTAAGGCCTGTTAAGGAACAATGTAACTCCTGTAACGGTACAACATAAGACATGTGTTGGTCAAAGTTAGGCTTTTGACAGCAGAATTTATGGATTAAGACAGTTCAATACAACGCTTGTTATAATATAATATTTGGCTCATCATAGAACAAAGTAATTTTGTAAGTACAAAGTTACGTTAGGGGCTTGACGGCTGAGTGGACAGCGCTAGGGATTCGTAGTCCTAAGGTTCCCTGTTCGATCCCCAAAGGGGGCGGAAACAAATGGGCAGAGTTTCTTTCACCCTGATGCCCCTGTTACCTAGTAGTATATAGATATCTGGGAGTTAGACAGCTATTACGGTCTGTTTCCTGGGGTGTGTGGGAAAAAAAGTAGTTAGTAACAGTTGGGTGATTGACAGTTCAGAGGCGGGCCGAAAGAGCAGAGCTCATCCCCCGCAAGCACAACTAGGTGAATACACACACACACACACACACACACACACACACACACACACACACACACACACACACACACACACACACACACACACACACACACACACACACACACACACACACACACACATAGAGAGAGAGAAAGCAGCGTAAATGTACGTGTGCGGCAGAGAATGAAATGGAAGGAAAAATAAGAGAGAGAGAGAAAAAAAAAGCACATCTGTGTCTTCTAACCCAAGTCCTGTTGATTGACGGTTGAGAGGCGGGACCAAAGAGCCAGAGCTCAACCCCCGCAAGCACAAATAGGTGAGTACAACTAGGTGAGTACACACACACACACACAGCAATGCCAGGAATGCTTGATTTGATATTTACCCTAAATGAGTGGGATATAAGGGAAGTTAAGATGGAAGCGCCCTTGGGAATGAGTGACCATAGTGTATTGAACTTTGAGAACCTGGTAGAGCTAGGAATTATCTCCCCCAAAAAAGAACTAGGAATCAACAGGCTGGTATTCCGAAAGGGGAATTATGTACAGATGAGAAGTTTCCTAAGTGAAATACCTTGGGACTCAGACCTCAGAGATAAGTCTGTACAGGGTATGATGGACTATGTTACCCAAAAGTGTCAGGAGGCAGTAAACAGGTTCGTCCCGGTCCAAAGGGAAAAATCCGAGAAGCAACAGAAGAATCCATGGTATAATAGGGAATGTATGGAAGCGAAGAAACTGAACAAAAGGGCGTGGAGGAACTTCCGGAATAACAGAACACCAGAAAGCAGAGAGAGATACCAGAGAGCCAGGAATGAGTACGTCAGGGTGAGAAGAGAAGCAGAGAAAAGTTTTGAAAATGATATAACAAACAAAGCCAAGACCGAACCAAAGCTACTCCACAGTCACATCAGAAGGAAAACAACAGTGAAAGAACAGGTATTGAAACTTAGAACAGGCGAGGACAGGTATACAGAGAATGACAAAGAGGTGTGTGAAGAACTCAACAAGAGGTTCCAGGAGGTCTTCACAATAGAACAAGGTGAGGTCACTGTGCTAGGAGAAAGGGAGGTAAATCAGGCGGCCTTGGAAGAGTTCGAAATTACGAGAGAGGAGGTAAAGAGACACCTGCTGGATCTGGATGTTAGGAAGGCTGTTGGGCCAGACGGGATCTCACCTTGGATACTGAAAGAGTGTGCAGAGGCACTTTGCTTGCCACTCTCCATAGTGTATAGTAAGTCACTGGAGACGGGAGACCTACCAGAAATATGGAAGACGGCGAATGTGGTCCCAATATACAAAAAGGGCGACAGGCAAGAGGCACTGAACTACAGGCCAGTGTCTTTGACTTGTATATCATGCAAGGTGATGGAGAAGATCGTGAGAAAAAACCTGGTAACACATCTGGAGAGAAGAGACTTCGTGACAAATCGCCAACATGGGTTCAGGGAGGGCAAATCTTGCCTTACAGGCTTGATAGAATTCTACGATCAGGTGACAAAGATTAAGCAAGAAAGAGATTGCTGGGCGGACTGCATTTTCTTGGATTGTCGGAAAGCCTTTGACACAGTACCGCATAAGAGGCTGGTACATAAGCTGGAGAGTCAGGCAGGTGTAGCTGGTAAGGTGCTCCAGTGGATAAGGGAGTACCTAAGCAATAGGAAGCAGAGAGTTACGGTAAGGGGTGAGACCTCCGATTGGCGTGAAGTCACCAGTGGAGTCCCACAGGGCTCTGTACTCGGTCCTATCTTGTTTCTGATATATGTAAATGATCTCCCGGAGGGTATCGATTCATTTCTCTCAATGTTTGCGGACGATGCCAAAATTATGAGAAGGATTAAAACAGAAGAGGACTGTTTGAGGCTTCAAGAAGACCTAGACAAGCTGAAGGAATAGTCGAACAAATGGTTGTTAGAGTTTAACCCCACCAAATGTAATGTAATGAAGATAGGTGTAGGGAGCAGGAGGCCAGATACAAGGTATCATCTGGGAGAGGAAATTCTTTAGGAATCAGAAAAAAAAGACTTAGGGATTGATATCACGCCAGACCTGTCTCCTGCAGCACACATCAAGAGGATAACATCAGCGGCATATGCCAGGCTGGCCAACATACGAACGGCATTCAGAAACTTGTGTAAAGAATTATTCAGAACTTTGTATACCACATATGTCAGGCCAATCCTGGAGTATGCAGCCCCAGCATGGAGTCCATATCTAGTCAAGGATAAGACTAAACTGGAAAATGTTCAAATGTTTGCTACCAGACTAGTACCCGAGCTGAGAGGTATGAGCTACGAGGAGAGACTACGGGAATTAAACCTCACTTCGCTGGAAGACAGAAGAGTTAGGGGGGACATGATCACCACATTTAAGATTCTGAAGGGAATTGATAGGGTAGATAGACAGGCTATTTAACACAAGGGGCACACGCACAAGGGGACACAGGTGGAAACTGAGTGCCCAAATGAGCCACAGAGATATTAAAAAGAACTTTTTTAGTGTCAGAGTGGTTGACAAATGGAATGCATTAGGAAGTGATGTGGTGGAGGCTGACTCCATACACAGTTTCAAGTGCAGATATGATAGAGCCCACTAGGCTCAGGAATCTGTACACCTGTTGATTGACGGTTGAGAGGCGGGACCAAAGAGCCAGAGCTCAACCCCCGCAAACACAACTAGGTGAGTACACACACACACACAAACACAGGTAGCAGGCCGAGGGGGCCCCTTTCAATGTTTGCTCCACAACGTTCAAAAAAGTGGATTCTATGTACATGTGTGAGAGTGTAAACTGGAAATAATAACCCGCTTCAGGCCTCATTGTGCCTCAAACCCATCTATCCTCATCAACCCTCCCCCCTCCTCAGCTCACCTATCCTCATCGACGCCATTCAGCCCCTAAGCCCACCACCCCTTGTTTATCAACCTCCCTCTGACCCTATTCCCACTCTTCCCTTCACTTTCCCTTAGCCCCTCATTGCTCTCTTATCCCTCACCTCTCCTCTCTTCATCAACGTCTTCCTGCCTCACTGCATATCAACACCCATCAGCTCAACAGCCACTCATCAACCCTTCGGCCCTCCCCTTGTCCCTCATACCCTCATGTTCTCCAGCTCATCTCTCCTCACCAGCCCTTATCTGTCCTCACACCCCCCTTCTGACCCCTCACTTCCCCCCTCCTCCTCCTCATGCGTCCTTGTCCCTCAGCCTTTCTCTTTTCATTATCTTCCAACCAATCCTCTCAAGCAGTACGTCATCCAACTCTCACTGTCCTCCTACACCGATATACATGAAAATAGGTGCTTGCGTCTCCAAGTTGAGAGTCTTGAGATGTGTTACAGCGTCTAAGGAGTTACTCAAAAGACGTACTAGATACACAGACTAGACGACTACTCGACTAGACGTATTAGACGTACAGATACACAGACCACATCACAGGATACCTGGGATCAGGGGGGCAGAAAATGATTTTGGTAATACCATACAGTAAGCAGAAGGAAGAAGATCCAGACTGGGATAGGATGACACATATACCTGGTCTATTATGATTTTCACCCAGACCGAGCAAGAAATATATTTAAAAAAATGAGCATAAGACACCACTCTGAGCCAGGAACCAATGGGTCTTGGGTCCCATGGTTGAAATATAGAAAGCGGACATACGTCAAGGGCCCAGGGAAAGCACAGTAGGCTACAGGAAAGGAACAAATTTTGTTCATTTGTTTACAGGAAAAGGAGCTTAGGAGCTAGCTCTCGACCTCGTAAGTACAACTAGTTGAGCAGGGTGAGGGTTATAGCTAGGTGTTGTGAACGGAAATGGGCAGGGAGGGGGTGGGGAGGGAGGAGTATGTTGGGTTTCATGATGAAGGGGGATTGGGTTTAGGGGGTGGGTGAATGGGGATTCGGTGATGGGAGGGGGGAAGGGAGAGGGGGTGGAGACCACGACGGCAGCAGTCAGTCAGTAGCGGCTCAGACGCTGTGCTGGAAGGTGTGTGCGTGAGAGTGCTCCGGACGCGGCCTCGCGGGCCCCGTCGTGAGGGCCCGGAGGAGACAGTGCCTCGCCGCGCATCTGTACAACCTTTTTTTTTTTTGTTAGGGGGGATTCAATCCTGTTTTTCTTGCGTTCCGTTCGTTGTTTCGTGTCGAACTGTCGTTGGACATCATTAACGCATTGAGTAAGTGTGTTTTTTGTTGTTGTTGAGATTAAATGCCCCTTCACACACACACACACACACACACACTCGAGATTACTACACAAGCTCACAAGGCAGGCGGGAGTTAAGCGGAAACACACTAACACGGATAAGGAATTACCTAACAGACAGGAGTCAGGGAGTGACAGTGAGGGATCTGAAGTCGGACAAGGGTAACAAGCGGGGTGCCTCAAAGATCGCTGCTTGGACCCATACTATTGATCATTTATTTGAATGACTTAACTGCTGGAGTTGAGTCTTACATGTCGATGTTTGCTGAGATGCAAACTAATGAGAAGGGTTGAGACAGATGATGATTTTCCAAGATAACTTTAACAATCTTCAGAGCTGGTCCAAGAAAAAAAGTGTAAGGTGGTGGAAATGGGCTCAGGAGACCGAAAGCCCAGTACACGATGAACAGAAACTACCTCAGTATAACGACCAGAGAAAAAACTCCTTGGTCTGAACATAACACTCACCGAACCTAACTCCAGAGGCTCATATAAATAGAATAACGCCAGCTGCATACTTTACGCTAGCAAAAGTCATGACAACCTTCACGAACTTAAAAAACGAGGATTTAGATCACTGTATACCGCCTGTGTGAGGCCAGTCTTAGATTACGCCGCCCCATCGTGGAGCCCCCACCTAAAGCAACGTTTTTGAAAGCTCCAAAGGGAGCTTTGCAATGAGACTCGTCCCAGAGTTGCAAGGGATGAGGTATTGAAAGGAATGAGAACGACGCTAGAAAGGAGAGGGAGACATGATACAGGGTTATAAAATACTTCGGGGGATAGACAGGGAAGAAAAAAGAGAAAATGTTTACAGTGAATAACAATAGAACAAGGGGGCATGGATGGAAGCTTGAGACTTAGATGTGTCGCAAATATGTTAGAAAGATGTATTTTGGTGTAGGGCAGGTCGAGTCATAACATTAGACAACCGGCGAGAGGAAAAGCGGGGACTAAGACCTAGAGCTAGAACCTGCAGGTACAAATAAGTGAGAACACACACACACACACACACACACACACACACACACACACACACACACACACACACACACACACACACACACACACACACACACACACACACTGAAATAAATGGGCAGAGTTTCTTGCACTCTGATGACCCTGTTCACCTGGCAGTAAATTGGTACCTGGGAGTTAGCTGATACGGACTGCTTCCTAGGGATGTGTATGTACTCACCTATTTGTACTCACCTATTTGTGCTTGCGGGGGTTGAGCTTTGGCTCTTTGGTCCCGCCTCTCAACTGTCAATCAACTGGTGTACAGATTCCTGAGCCTACTGGGCTCTATCATATCTACATTTAAAACTGTGTATGGCGTCAGCCTCCACCATCACTGCCTAAAGCATTCAACTACTCTGACACTGAAAAAGTTCCTTCTAACGTTCCTGTGGCTCATGTGGGTACTCAGTTTCCACCTGTGTCCCCTGTGTGTGTGTGTGTGTGTGTGTGTGTGTGTGTGTGTGTGTGTGTGTGTGTGTGTGTGTGTGTGTGTGTGTGTGTGTGTGTGTGTGTGTGTGTGTGTGTGTGTGTGTGTGTGTGTGTGTGTGTGTGTGCGTGTGTTAGAGAGAAATATATTTATTAGACATAAAGGAAGAACAAATTGGTTAGAAAGGCAGAGGTCCGAGAGCTAATAGCTCGGTTCTGCATATACAAATAGCAAATAGTAACACACACACACACATTCGTTAATGACTATGAGAAAATTATCATGAAATGCTTTGCGATCCGCAATACTATCACTGACTAGGAAGTCACCACTAGAGAACATATCCCACAATTAAACTCCATCACAAAAAGAACAGTTCAGCGGATCATAATCCTGAAGAACATACCCATCAGAAACTTGCTAAGGAAGACAGCACTCATAATACAGATCATCATGTGCTAACAGAATAGGATATCCACTTTCCTCATAATGGATCATGCCCACATATAAGAACGCCTTGAGAATCATCCATGTTATATATGTCTTCACTTGACCACTTGGGGGAATGTCAGCGCAAAATTGTTATTAAGATAAGAAGATAACATCTCCCGAAGATAACGCTGGGAAGATAACATCTCCCTTTAAGGCGAATGACGATGCACACACACCAGGACTCCATTGATGATAACAATATACATCTACACACACCCACACTGTTACTACAAGGATCCTGACCAGCGACACTGATATAATTGTAAGCTGCAGCATTAGTAGTTGGAGAAGCACTCTTTATTTTATTAACAGCCCAATTACACTGAGGTATCCATCTATCCACAAACACGCCCATGACAGAAGTACCAGTTGCCACTGGCTCAGTTCCCGGCTTTGTGGTTTTCTCCACATAGTTACTTACCCTTTACACACTGTCCAAGGGTTACCCTATGCTTTCCACAGGGTTCACCTCTTTTTTATTTAACTTTTCTCATATATATATATATATATATATATATATATATATATATATATATATATATATATATATATATATATATATATATATATATAACTGAAAACTCCAAACCCAGAAGGATTCCAACCCAGATAGCCAGCCAGGAGCACATGCATCATGGAGTACCCGGTTCTTTAACCACTCGCCCAACTTTGACTGTACAAAAGACATTGGTAACCGAGGCTATTTCCCCACCATCCTAACAGCACTTGGTGGTAGCCTTGGACATAGTAATTTCATCGTCACTTTGTTTTCCTCACGAGGTCCCGTAAAGTGAGGTGATTCGATGAAATATCTTTGCTCAAGCTTACCACCAAGTGATGTCGGGATGTTGGGGAAATAGCCTCGGCTACCAATGTCTTTTGTACAGTCACGGTTGGTCGAGTGGTTAAAGAACCGGGTACGCCATGGTGCATGTGCTCCTGGCTATCTGGGTTGGAATTAACGTTACTGTTAATTCAATTTGCATTGACAAGGATGCAAAACACAGACCATTACCGCCACCACTAACAACACAGTATGAGCTCGCGGAAGAAACTGTGTATAGTTTGTGTAACATGCTAAACAATATGAGTATGAATACCTAGTCTGATATCAAGAATCAATGAATTTTTAGGAGTAAGATTTCTTAGTCGCATGATATCGAAATTGTATCTAGTAATCCAGGTAGTTGATAGCAATTTAATATCATGTTAATTCATTGACCATGGGGATCAGTTTTAAATTTGATAAAGCTGCTTCAAACTTGAAGCAGCTTTGCCTGTCAATCGGCGCTCGAACCCTAACCAGGCCTCATGTAGAGAGCAACTAGTAATGACCTCAAAAGCACCACCACTCCGGTGCTCTTGAGGTCACTAAATCCTCAACATTTTTAGTGTTCGAAAGCGTTCGTAATTGCACCGCATTAATTGAGATGACCAGTTGCTATTCAGATAGAGAAAGAGGAAGTAATGATGAATGTGGTGTAGCGTTGACATTCATACAAAGTGAATCATCAGTCGTCATAAATATTCATTGTAGGATGTAATTACTGTTCACATTTATTTATTTAGGTTTGAAGCACATGCCCAGCGGTCGTCATCACGTCCAATACAACAGATTGTTGTATCCTTACGGGATACAATAGGCACGTTACAATCAGATATAAATAATGGAATTGAACGATATTAATTCCTGATCAAATATATTATTATTATTAAAAAAAATTGTCCAACAGAGGTAGAAGTGAGGTGCCCAACAGAGGCAGGAGTGAGGTGCCCAACAGAGGCAGGAGTGAGGTGCCCAACAGAAACAGGAGTGAGGTGCCCAACAGAGGCACGAATGAGGTGTGATAGGACACGAAATAGGGGAAACAGAGAAGGAAAGAAAATTATCAGGAGAAAGCGCCAAGTCCATTGGACAATGTAACACTTGGAAGGGACCAGAATAGGGATATGGGATGGGAAACTGGTAAGAAATGGGAGAGGGGAAGGGGAATGTGGGAGAGAAGAAAAAGGGGCAGAAGTGATCATGGTCACCCGAAGACCATAGTTGACAGCTTGGGGACGAGAAGGAACTCGTTGGCATGATGGACGAGGGTCGAGATCTAATTAGTTTCTCCAAGGTGATTTTTGGACGACTTGTGAGGGATTATTTGTACAAATTTTGAGATGTTGTTTGGACGTGTTATGAGGGGTTATTTGGACGTGTTATGAGGAGTTATTTGGACGTGTTGTGAGGGGTTATTAGGACGTGTTATGAGGGGTTATTTGGACGTGTTATGAGGAGTTATTTGGACGTGTTGTGAGGGATTATTAGGACGTGTTATGAGGGGTTATTTGGACGTGTTATGAGGAGTTATTTGGACGTGTTGTGAAGGGTTATTAGGACGTGTTATGAGGGGTTATTTGGACATGTTATGAGGAGTTATTTGGACGTGTTGTAAGAGGCTGTCTGCTCCTCTTGTGAGGTAATGTTTACACGGCATTTGAGAGCTAGTTGTACGACCTACGAGGCCAGGCTTCAAGGGCTTTAATACTGACTATGACTCGATGTATATAATGGCAGAAAAGTTTGCTCTGGAGTATACACTAAGGTAAATTTTGAACTATGTACACTAAAGCAAGTTCTGATCTATATACACTGAGGCAACGTTCATAAATAGGGAAGTGTATACACATAGACATTACACACAGAAATCTCACTAGCGTGATGCATCAATGAACAAATCCACAAGGGCCGTGACGAGGATTCGAACCAGCGTCCGGGAGCAACCCAGACGCTGCCCAGTCGATTAAGGCAGTGTCTGGGATGCTCCCGGACGCAGGTTCGAATCCTCGTCACGGCCCTTGTGGATTTGTACACATAGACATATTCAGAAATACTGAAGTATATACACATGGATAGACAGGTTCTGAAGTATAGAATTATATACACGTAGGCAACTTCTGAAGTATAGAGGTATACATACATAGGTAAACATCTCAGGTGAAGAAGCAAATATGTTTCTAAGCGAGATAAATCTGCATGTTGGTGAGAGAGGCATCGAACGAGAGGTCTGAATTATGAATGGCTTCCAGCATCACGTCTTCCTCCAGGATAAAGACGTCAGATTATAGAATAAAAATGCTGGGCCGAAAAGTCAGTTAGTCTAACATTTTTGACACAGCTGTGTTTTATTATTGACGGTCTGTTAACTGGAACAGGTTTAAGCTTAAATATCTTCTTTGATATACTCATTTTTTAATGTGATTTACCTTCACTTCTTCCTCAACTCTCTCTTTATTCCTATGTGTCTCTTTTCTCCTCCCCCACCGCCAACTCCCTTTCTTCCCCTACGTTTCTAAGCTTTATGGACTGTGGTAAGACTATTAGTGAATATCAGACAAGACACACATAGACTCTATCATCATTCATCATTCATTCTATCCTCTTTTTCAAATATATTTGAAAAAGAAAAACATGACTGAAGCACAAATTTTGAATTTCAACAAACGCAATACTCATGGAGTATTGCTTCATTTCACCCAATATTGAAACTGTGCTGTAAAAAATATAATTCTCACATGAAAGAAACAGCAAAATATATCCTCCAGACCTGTAAAATAAATTAATTGTCACTTGGGTAAAAAAACCATTTATATACTTCTCTCTTGGAAAGCTAAAAAATTCCACTAAAGTCTATTTCATAGCTCTTTATAATAATACAGCTTCACGAACCAGTGCTACGTCGTGTTTATATTATAAACAAAACAAAACAAGAAACAGGTCAACTGAAATAAATACATTGTCGATACATAAGGTTAGTGTTGGGCTTAAGGCTTTTCTACTTCTGGAGGCTTATTAAAGCCACCACAATAACTTACCGACCAGCCCGCATGTAAATCTTAGTCCTGGACATAGTCCAAAACTAAGGTCATTTCAAAGTGTATGTACACAGAGAAACAGGAATACACCTCACAGTGTGTATATATATATATATTCCTGAAACTACATACAATACGTTGAGTCCATACCACTCAGGTCCACAGGAAAGAGTTAACTACTGGCACACACATAAGTTAATCTCTATACGATGATGGTGTGTAGATGACATGAACCAATTCCTAACATTACACAAAAGAGAGTAGTAATGTTACCCAGCAAAAGGGGGGGAAAAACTAAAGAAAAACTCCCTATACACAAAATTTCTTAATAAAAAAAAGCAACTACTGGCCTAGGGTCTCGATCTACGGCCTTCACACCAGCATACGAAACCTAAATGTCATCAGATATAAACTAGAGCATAAGTAAAATAATTCGGTAACGATGAAGAGAGACAGAATTTGCATAATATTTAATTACTGATAACTTTATGTCTGTTCAAGTTGTCGCGTGTCACTTTAATAGTTGACGTGAAATACATTAACAGGGAAATAGAACTAAATGGGAATATATGGTTGTTAAACGTTCATTTTACTCAGTAATTAAAGACATATGGAAAGAAAATACTTACAATAAACCCCGGGTATGTGAACACTCAAGAGCCTCAAAACGAACATGTATTAACATAAAGTTCATTTAAAAGCAATAATTTTCACCACAGAGACAATGGAAGATAACTGGGGAATAATATAATGCAAGAATGGCTATATTAATTAATTAGAATATTGTTGTCTAATTGTGAGGAGGAAGTATGAGCAGACAGGTTGCCAAGCCCCGTCTCCCAATCACTTTAAGACAGGTTGCAGATAGTTTTCATGACCTGACGTCGATTCAAGATTTTTTTGGGCCAAATCAGAAGCGTTCAGTGTAACCAACCAACCTGGCCCACCTGACCTACCATTGGCCCACCTGGCCCACCATTGGCCCACCTGGCCCACGTAGCCCACCACTGGCCCACCTGGCCCACCTGAACCACCGAGACCAGTGTTCTGAAAACGTCAGTTTTATAGAGATGGATATTTTTTTTATCCAAACTCGGCAATATTGACGGATTGCTAGATTCCCTTAAAATTGTGTTCTGTGAGAGGACGGCTGAGACTGATTGTACGACATAGCGTTGGTCGGTGGCGTCGTTCGTCCATACGACGACTGGTCGCTGGCGTCGTTCGTCCATACAACGACATTTGAGATACAAAGTAAACAACGTGCATGCAATCCACAAACAATATGTAATCAAAGACTTCATATAGTGACTCAGTTTGTTACACGTCTCCAGTCTGACATCCCACGTGGTAATATGCATTTATCTATTATAATACATTAGCCAACCTCTCCAGCTGTCGGCAGTCTAATTATACAATGAATCTAGATCTCTTTGTTCCTTGCTTATCTTTATTTCTAGAACTATTGAGGAAGCTTGCCAATATTATTTCGTGTGGGTGTGTGTGTGTGTGTGTGTGTGTGTGTGTGTGTGTGTGTGTGTGTGGTTGTGTGTGTGTGTGGTGTGTGTGTGTGTGTGTGTGTGTGTGTGTGTGTGTGTGTGTGTGTGTGTGTGTGTGTGTGTATTCACCTACTTAAGCTTGCGAGTAATAAACTCAAACTTTCGGCCCGTCTCTCAACTGTCAATCAATTTCACTGTTACTAACTACTAATTTTTGTTTACATACACATACACCACACACACACCACACACCCACACACACACACACAAGAATTAAGCAAGAAAGAGAAGGGTGGGCGGACTGCATTTTTTTGGACTGTCGGAAAGCCTTTGACACAGTACCCCATAAAAGGTTGATGCATAAGCTGGAGAAACAGGCAGGAGTACAGGTAGGGCGCTCAGTGGATAAGGGAGTACCTAAGCAATAGGAAACAGAGAGTTACAGTGAGGGGTGAGACCTCAGACTGGCGTGAAGTCACCAGTGGAGTCCCACAGGGCTCTGTACTTGGACCTATCCTGTTTCTGATATACGTAAACGATCTCCCAGAGGGTATAGACTCATTCCTCTCAATGTTTGCTGACGACGCCAAAATTATGAGAAGGATTAAGACAGAGGAGGGACAGCTTGAGACTTCAAGAAGACTGGACAAGCTGCAGGAATGGTCGAACAAATGGCTGTTAGAGTTTAACCCAAGCAAATGTAATGTAATGAAGATAGGGGTAGGAAGCAGGAGACCAGATACAAGGTACATTTGGGAGATGAAATACTTCAAGAGTCAGAGAGAGAGAAGCCCTGGGGGTTGATATCACGCCAGAACTGTCCCCTGAAGCTCATATCAAGAGGATAACATCAGCAAGCATATGCCAGGTTGGCTAACATAAGAACGGCCTTTAGAAACTTATGTAAGGAATCTTTCAGAACATTATATACCACATATGTCAGACCAATCCTGGAGTATGCGGCTCCAGCATGGAGTCCTTTCTAGTCAGCATAAGACTAAAACTGGAAAAGGTTTCAAAGGTTTGCCACCAGACTAGTACCCGAGCTGAGAGGTATGAGCTACGAGGAGCGACTGCAGGAATTAAACCTCACTTCGTTGGAAGACAGAAGAGTTAGGGGGGACATGATCACCACATTCAAGATTCTCAGGGGAATCGACAGGGTTGATAAAGACAGGCTGTTTAACACAAGGGGCACACGCACTAGGGGACACAGGTGGAAGCTGAGTGCCCAAATGAGCCACAGAGATATTAGAAAGAAACTTTTTTAGTGTCAGAGTGGTTGACAATGGAATGCATTAGGAAGCGATGTGGTGGAGGCTGACACTCCATACACAGTTTCAAATGTAGAATGATAGAGCCCATTAGGCTCAGGAAACTGTACACCTGTTGATTGACGGTTGAGAGGCGGGACCAAAGAGCCAGAGCTCAACCCCCGCAAGCACAACTAGGTGAGTACAACTAGGTGAGTACCACACACACACACACACACACACACACACCACACACACACACACACACACACACACACACACGCACGCACACATACACACATACACACACAACACACACACAAGGTTGTGGGAAGCCAATACTATTCATAATTTTAAAACCAGGTATGATAGGGAAATGGGATAGGAGTCATTGCTGTAAACAACTGATGCTCGAAAGGCGGATCCAAGAGTCAATGCTCGATCCTGCAGACACATATAGGTGAGTACATATAGGTGAGTACACACACACACACCACACACACACACACACACACAAAACACACACACACCACACACACAAACACAACACACACACACACACACACACACACACCACACCGAGGAAGAGCCCGTAGCAGCTGTCTAACTCCCAGGTACCTATTTTCTGCTAGGTAACAGGTGCATCAGGGTGAAGGAAACTTTACCCATCTGTTTTCCGCCAGCGCCGAGAATCGAAACCCGGTCCTTGGGGTTCGATTATATATA
>WNGS01167840.1:9133953-9147237 GCA_020271785.1 Procambarus virginalis | reverse complement strand
ACGGGCTGCTTCCTGGGGGTGGAGGCTGTCGAGGACCGGGCCGCGGGGACACTAAACAAGCCCCGAAATCATCTCAAGATAACCTCAAGATAAGAGGTGCAAACTGGATAGCTTCAATGATATGTTCTAAACATGCGGAGAACACAATGGCCTTTGGGAATCTCAGGAAGGAGGCATTCAGAACACCCAGGATCACCTATGTCAGATCAGTTCAATTTATGCAGCCCTGGCCTGGCGTTCGACTTCAAAAATGAATATAATAAAGCTATCATAATTTCAAACGTTTGCACGATGCCTCGTACAAGAACTAGATGGATTGAGAATTATGTGTGTGAAGGAATTATACCAATTTTACATATCTCGGTCATGTCTGTTCTCCTCTCATTTCTCTGGTCCATAGTTCTCTACCAGAGAACTCTGCTTCCCTGGCTTTCTTCCAGAGAAATGAGAGGAGAACAGACATGACCGAGATATATAAAATACTGTGTATTTAACAGGATGAAAATGAGTGAAATGTACACAATATATAAACAAATAATATACAAAAATAATGAATATGTGAACAAAAAGTAACTCCTCCACTAAACCGATCAACCTTCGACATACTGCCACGTAAATGACTATAATAGCGGTGAACATTTTTTTTTGGGTGGGTGCGCAGCTTCGCCCTAAACCCCCATCTCTCCCCGAAGGGTGCGGGAAGAAAGTGCCTGACCATGAGAGCCATAATAACTTTCCCCTTCTAACAGGCTTGTGGCACCCGACCACCACAACAACAGTGGCCAGGACCCGGATTCACACGGACGACCGTGGACCAGGCCGGGGCTCGGGGCTCTGAGCTCTGACTCAGTTTCTATAAACATGATCCATCACTTGCTTAACACCTTCGTCGCTCAGTCAACACAGGTTCTCAACTTTGTGGCATATTTAACCCTCCGTGCCTTCCGTAACTTTCCCAGTAATGGTCGGCATATACATACATATTTATAACACACGCACACACACACACACACACACACACAACACACACACACACACACACACACACACACACACACACACACACACACACACCACACACACACACACACACCCACATACACACACACACACACACATAAAACAGCTCAAAAACAGCTTGAAACTTCAAAAAATGCTATGAAAACATTCTTTTTCCTCTTAATCATTAACAGGTGTCAGCTTTAAATTACACACTGGCGTTACTGCTCATCTGCCTAGTAACTACATCCTGATAATCTAGGTTGGTGACAAATTCTGCGACGACCCCCAGTGGTCAATGAAATGCAAATTGTCTACGAACGAGGTGGTTACTTCATGTCCACATGTCACAAGTAGTTCAACCGCTCTAACCGGCCACCCGAGGAGGGCACTGCACTTGGCAAACAACTGATTTAGCATATGATATGCAGCATTAAGGACACGAAAGCTAGCGAACCACCCAGAGACAACCTCTGAAAGCTAACCAGATTCTCTCTGGACACCATATGGGGTATGTCACGTAGGTGTTACAGCCCAACACACGGTTACACAGGCGTCTCAAGCTCACCTTTGGTGGCCAAAGGTCGAGCGTCTCTTTTGTTGAATTATTATTATTGGACTATTTCCTCCCTGAAAAGCTATGGTATAAATTCCAACTATTTAGGAGAGATAACGATCGCTGTGTTAATTGGTCCCTCTTAAGATATCAGTTCTTTAGTGGTAACATTAGTGTACCTAATGTATTCATCTAGTTGTTCTTCCACGGGTTGAGCTCTGCTCTTTCGGCCCGCCTCTCAACTGTCAATCAATCAACTGTTACTAACTATCTAACTATTTTTTCACACACACACACACACACACACACACACACACACACACACACACACACACACACACACACACAGGGGTGCCTGGTAGTACTACCAGGGGAGCCTGGTAGCCTGGTAGATAGCGCGCAGGACTCGTAATTCTGTGGCGCCGGTTCGATTCCCGCACCCAGCATAAACAAATGGGCAAAGTTTCTTTCACCCTAAATGCCCCTGTTACCTAGCAGTAAATAGGTACCTGGGAGTTAGTCAGCTGTCACGGGCTTCTTCCTGGGGTGTGTGTGTGTGTGTGTGTGTGTGTGTGTGTGTGTGTGGAAAAAAGTAGTTAGTAACAGTTGATTGACAGTTGAGAGGCGGGCCGAAAGAGCAAAGCTCAACCCCCGCAAACACAACTAGGTGAATACAACTAGGTGAATACACACCCAGCTGTCACCCAGTTAGCAGCTGTCTAACTCCCAGGTATCTATTTACTACTAGGTAACACAGGAATCAGGGTGAAAGAAACTCTGCCCATCTGTCACCGCCGGCGCCGAGAATCGAACCCCGGCCTTTAGATTGCGTATCCAGCATTCTGTCCACTCAGCCACCATGCCCCCTGTGCATGCTTTTGAATTTGCTCACCTAAGTGGTAGCAAATGGGACCAAAACTCATTAACTCTTACACTATAACTTTAGTTCTTGGATTTATTTTATTAACTTTATTGTCGTTATTATAACTTTTGTAATAAATAACACTATTTTATTGGTTATGAATGACGTTATTGTGGCTGTTGTTGCTATAATTTCAGTTAAACTTTGTATGTGTATTAGATTTTTTATATAATATTGACATATTATTCTTATATTAAATATTTTAATTTATATATACAATTAATTAAATACAATTAATTAAAAACAATTTTAAAAGTTATTTTAATTGGTTTATATTGTATAAATAAATGACTTTCACAGTTTTTAAATTAATAAATATTTTAGAGTTATTATTATCAGAAGTTCTGACTGTCTTAGATGTTTGTTCTGAGGCAAATGGACTGCCTGTTCTTACAATGTTTACATCAACTCTCCCATGACTTCAGGTTTTCCACACATGCGGAGAGAAAACGTTACACCAGTTTATTAGCAGCAAATATATCAATAGAAAATGCTAATAAACATGGAAAAGAAATCTATTGTCATGTATATTATGATTAAGATGTTGAGGAGGAAGAAGAGTTGCAGGTGGAGAAGAAAGGAGGAGAAGGAGGAGGAGCAGCAGTTGATGCAGTAGGAGGAATATAAGAAGAGTTTTGGCCCTTTCTTCATGAAGATATATTTGCTGAGTTTAAGCTTCGTGTTAGCGTCGTTTAGACTCTAGGGTCTGTAGAACACATTCTGAAATCTGCAAATGAGTTCGTACAGTCTTGGCCACGATTAGTATGTCACAGAGGGAAACAAGGAAGTTATGACTTACCTGTTTTTCAAACAGGATTGATACGAGCCTCTATGAAATAATAAAACTGTTGCATGGGTGAAATCCCGTGTAACAGTTATGACTGTGTGGGACTGTGAAAATTGTAAATTTTTGGTTCTCCCAGTCAAGAGAATACCAGAATACCTTATTCTGGCATAAGATGTAGAGGTCTATCACTATTTGTAATTTGGTTGAGCTTTCTGAAATCGACTAAGATATTATATGAATCTTCTCGGTTTGTTGTACTAATATTAATTCAGCGAGTAAATATTTGTCCTCTGTTACTTATTCTTGCAACATTTTATCACGTTATCAGTCTGTTGCAGTTCTTTTAGAATGATAAAATCTGTATGTGGGTACTTTTGTCAATCATGTATCTGGCTCGAGATGTATTTTGTGCTTGATAAAGTAGGTGAATCAGATCAGTTCTCTTGGTAATACAACAATTGTGTTATGCTTGATAATGCTCAACAGTTGAGCTGTGGAATCTGAGAAACTAGTCGGACTAAAATACTCAAGTGTATCCACCATTGGATTTCCATTATTCTTGTTAGTCTATGCGTGAACCATTTACTCAATAGTAGAATCCTCCACTACTTATACTCTCGTAATGGGATTGGCATTGTGATTGACAACCATTGTTATTGGTTGTCAATCACATTGTATTATGCTAGTAACAAAAATTTAACTTAAAGATCTAAAGTTATTTCAAGTAGAGAGATATCACTATTCAGACTTTTCTTGACTTGCCACGCAGAAGAAATGCAAGTGATTGGCCTAAAGAGAGACGTGCAAACCCAAGCAACCTCGCTATAACCTGTCGAGCCCGAGGATTATAGAAAACGTCAACGTTACACTATAATATTTTGTACAAATACGTCACTTTTGTTTTTTAGCAGAATGACCGATTCTGCTAAGAACGTGATGTACAGTACGAAAGAAACACTTTCAGATCGTGTCCAGAGCTGTCCAGCTGTCACTGTCTTTGGCTGGACCTGGGACCGAGTGATTGGGCTGATGACGTGCCTTGTGAATCGCTAGTGAGTATTAAGGGCAGTGAGTCACACTGAGTCAATTCCGGGTGAGATCGTGAGGTGGAATGAGTTAAGCTTGTATATAACGTGGTGAGTCAAGCACGGTCAGCGCTGGAGCAGGCGACAAGCATCACTGTCGAGGCTGCACTGTACTGGGTCTTCCTTGTACAGTGTCACTTTACAGAACAGTGAAATTTATCACTGTACTGTACCGTAGACGAAATCAGTGAAGTCCTGATTTTCAGGAGGACACAAGTCACCATCATTATTTCAGTGTACTGGAGGAGGATCCCCGGCTGTGCCCGGGGGTCTCTCTTCACCTCCCTCCTTTCTTCCTCCACTACCTGTTCCTCTCTCTCTCTCTCTTTTCCTCTCAATCTCTCTCGCTCTATCATCTCTCTTCCTCCTTATCTCACCCTTTTCCATGCTTCTTCAATTCCTGTCCTCACCTCTCTTATGTTTACCCTTCTCCTGTAGCATGATGTAGAGAAGAGCAGCCTGGAGCTGGAGATAGAGTGACTTCGACTCCTCTGCTAAGTCACCACTTCTGCCTTCTATTTCCAGCAAAGCAGCAAAGACTGCTTGTCTTTGATTGACCGATTGATTGACTGAAAAACATCAATTCGTTTATACATTAGAATTTATGGTAAACAAACACAGCTACATGCATATTCATATTAATATATTTGTATTTACATTGTTTAAGAATATTTGTAATACGTATAACATCACGTAACTTCTTCCGAAAACTCCTAATACTTTCTGAAATGGTTTCAGAGGCGGACAATGAAAGTGTGCAAACTAGTACTTGATAGAGCTTGGATAGTAGTGACGGAAATGAGGGAAAACGTCCTTCAAAAGCCGGTTTTCTCCGGGGAAGACCACTACTTGGTCAGTTGACTTGCGTAATTAAGATCCTGGCTGCCACTGGGCCTCCTTGAAGAGGCTCTGCTGGGATTTTTCTTGGAGTGCTGGTATACTCTACAGGTGTTTATTCTGTGCTCTTTGTCTCTTTTGGGTTTTCTTGCCAGACTTGCTGCAGAGCTACTCTATAGAAATCCCGTTTCAGCCAATCCATACTAATATTGACATTGAAACATTCAACTCTCTACAGTAAGTAATTCCATTCCTTCCTATTAATGAGGAAATATTTTCTGATATTCAATTTACACTGGCCTGTCTTGATCTTATACCTTCGTCTTATCGTTCTTCTTGCCGATGGCAGTAAGAAATTTTCTATCCTATTCCTTATTTTATATTCCGTGATCATGTCCCTCCACTTCCTTCTATATCCCAGTTTAGGAAGTTGTAGGAAACGTATCCACAAGTCATTAGTCAAAGGTCAGACATCTGGGATATCTATCGTGGCGTTGCTTTGAAATTTTTTCGATTTATTTACGTTTTTTTATGTGGATACTGCACAACCGCTGTATTTTCTGATTTCGTTTACATACAGCTAACCAAAATGCATTTTTTTACATTGCAGTGGTGGAACCAATTACCGCCTAACGTGATGGAGGTGGGGGTCCCTTGATTGTTTCAGGCGTGGGTTGGACATGTATATGAGTGGGATTTGGTGGTTTTAAATAGGAGCTGCCTTGTGTGGGCCAATAGGCCTTCTGCAGTTACCTTTATTCTTATGTTCTGATGTTCTTATGTGTAAACTTATTTACAATCCTGAGGTTGATAGCTTGGGCCTCACACCCTTTGCCAGTGATTCATGGTCGACTGGTGATGTATTGCTCAGAAAGAATTTCGAGATTGAAATGCAAATATATGCTTTCAACTTTGGGAAACACGAATCTTGTTTTGAGCATTGGGAAACGCAAATGATGTTTCTGGCACAATGGGAAACATTCTCATCGTTTAGTCAGAAGCATTAGTGGAGCATTTGCGAACTCCTAATTTGGAACATTAATAGAGGTTTCTCATCCTTGAGTCTGTCTGGAGCAACATTGAAGCTGAAGAATCAGAGAACATCTTCATGTAGTGTTTAATGCCACACTGTAGTCATCAGATGAATCGAACCATCACACCTCATCGCTAGTTTCTCCAAACCTCTCACTCTGACCAATTATGGTTACTGTGGCTTTAGGTATGAAGGGGGTGATTATAGGTGATTATAGGGTAACTGCCGAGCTGCCAGCACGCGGCTGTCAGGCGCTTGATGGTGATCAGTCATGTTGGTCTACACTATTAATTTGTAGTTTACGCCCGTGTACTCACATGTGTGTGTGCGTCAAAGAGCCGCCTCTCAACTGTCAATCAACTGGTGTACAGATTCCTGAGCCTACTGGGCTCTATCATATCTACATTTGAAACTGTGTATGGAGTCAGCCTCCACCACATCACTGCCTAATGCATTCCATATGTTAACTACTATGACACTGAAAAAGTTCTTACTAACGTCCCAGTGGCTCATGTGGGTACTCAGTTTCCACTTGTGTCCCCTTGTTAACATATCACCCGTATTAAATAGTTTATCTTCATCTACCATATCAATTCCTCTGATGATTTTGTGTTTAGTGATCATGTCTCTCCGAGCTCTCCTGCCTTGCAGCAACGTGAGGTACATTTCACGCAGCCTTTCCTCGTAACTCATGCCTCTTAGTTCTGGTTCATAGGTATGCCTAGTAGCATACCGATGAACGTTCTTCAGCTTCGTCTTGTGCTTGATAAGGTACGGGCTGCGTGCTGGGGCTGCATACATATGAGTATGTATGTATTTCCTTACATATGAGTTTTATAAGGTTCTAAAGGATTCCTTACTCAGGTTTCTGAAGGCAGTTCTAATATTAACCAGCCTTGCAAGGTTATTCTTTTGATGTGGGCTTCAGGAGACAGGTTTCGTGTTATATCAACGCCTAGATCTATTTCTCTGCCCGTTTCGTGAAGAACTTCGTCTCCCATTCTGTTTCCTGTGTCTGGACCCCTGTTTCCACCGCCTAGTTTCATTACCTAACATTTACACTGGTTGGGCTTTAGTACCCATTTGTTGGACCATTCCTTCAGTTTGTCTAGGTCATCTTGTAGCCTCATAAAATCTTCCTCTGTTTTAGTCCTCCTCATTATTTTTGAATCAGTAAACATTGAGTGGAACGAGTCTATTCCCTCTGGGAGATCATTTACACATATTAGAAACAGTATAAGTCCAAAGACTGTTCCCTGTGGGAATCCACTGTTAACTCCTCGTCATTCTGAGACCTCACCCCTCACAGTGACTCGCTGTCTTCTGTTGCTTAGGTACTACCTTATCCAATGGATTACCTTCCCTTTTACTCCTGCCTGCATCTCTAGCTTGTGCATTAGTCTTTTGTGTGGTACTGTGTCAAAGACTTCCTGGCAGTCCAAAAATATGTAGTCTGCCTACCCCTCTCTTTTTTGCCTGATTTTTGGTGCCTGGTCATAGAATTCAATTAACCCTGTGAGGCATGATTTGTCCTCCCTGAACCCATGCTGATGTTGTGTTGCAAAGTTATTTCGCTCCAGCTGGTCCGCTAGCTTTTTAGCACAATCTTCTCCATCAATTTGTTTGGAATGCAAGTTAGGGACACTGGCCTGTAGCTGAGTGTCCCACCTCTTGTATATCGGGACTACATTTGCCGTCTTTCAAATTTTTGGCGGTTCTTCTGTTACCAGTGATTTGTTATTTACCATGAAGAATGGGTGGCACAGAGCTTCTGCTCCTTCCTTTAGTATCCATTGTGAGATTTCATCCGGTCCTATAGCCTTAGTCACATCCAACTCTATCAAATGCTTCCTTATCTCCCCACTGGTTCTCACAAACTTCTCTAGTGGTGTCTGGTTAGATATTCACTCTCCTATCTTTGGAACTTCTCTTGCTCTAATGCGAAGTTCCTCATACACTTCCTTTTCGTTTGAAGTGTATCTGTCTGCCCCTATCCTCAGTTCCATTACCTGTTCCTTCACTGTTGTTTTTCCCTCCTGATGTGTATGTGCAGCAATTTAGGTTGAGTCTTTGCCTTGCTTGCGTTGTAATTTCATTCATTCCTGTCTCTATGGTATCTTTCTTTGCTCTCAATTGTTCTGTTATTTCTATAGTTTTTCCACGCCCTTATACCTTGTTGCTTTCCTAGATTACATCTCTGAATAAACCATGGGTTTCTCGTCTGCATTTCGTTTTTTTTACTTTTTGACTGGGACAAACTTGTTTGCTGCTTCCTTACACTTTTGGGTGATGTAGTCCATCAAGTCTTGGGCCATCTTTCCCCTGCGCTCTGTTTCCCCATGTTATATCTGTTAGGAATTCTCTTATCTCCTCATAGTTTCCCATTCGGAATGCAAGACTTGTTTTCAGGGTCCTTCCTTGAATTCATTAACCCTTCTTCGACCAGATACTCAAATATGAGTACACTGTGATCGCCCATTCACACCGGGGCCTCGAAACCGACTTCGATTATGTCGGAGTCGTTCAGAGTGAAGACTAGGTCGAGTCTCGCTGGTTCATCGTTGCCTCTCATTCTTGTGGGTTCCCTGACATGCTGGCTTGAACAGTTTCTTGTCGCCACCTCCAATAGTTTAGGTCTTTATGTTTCCTCACCTCAGTGCGGTTCCTTGTTCTCCCAGTCTATCCTTCCGTGATTGCAGTTCCCCATGATGACCAGATGGGATCAAATTTCTATAGGCTGCAGAGGCTGCCCTCTCAATTATTTTGTTAATTGCCATGTTGTTTCTGAAACACTCTTCTCTGGGTCTTCTGTCGTTTGGTGGAGGTTTATATAATACTGCTACTACTACTCTTGATCGTCCAATCGTCATGGTACCTGTTATGTAGTCTCTGAACCCTCGTAGCCCGGGAAAACCATCTAATTGAAGCTCCATTTCTTTCTCATTAGTAGGGTCTCTCCGCCTCTTCCCTTCTTTCCCTCTCTTTCCTTATTACAGTTTAGTCTTTGGGAAACACCACATTCGTTATGCTTCATGAGAGTTTTGTTTCTGTGAGTCCAATTATATCCGGGTTCATTTCTTGTGCTCTTTCCCTAAGTTTAAACTAAGATTAAACTTTCTTTAATCTTTCTCTCTCCTAATTTTATTTCCTTTACATTGATTACCTCGTCACTGGAAGAGCTTAACGTTTTTAAGGACTTCCAGCCAAAATTTCACTTTCCAAGGCCTCTTATATATTAGGGTGACCATGCATATTGACGTAGCTGAGACGCAAAACTTTCAGAAGAGTCTTGTCGGCATACATTATCATTGGTGCCCCATTATCAATTTTCAGTCGTAATTGCAAAACATTCAGCTCCTTTAATATCTCTGATATTATTATATTAAAATCCATAAGTAAATTGCCTAATTTGAAAAAAAATAATACATCTATTATTTATATTTGTTTAGATTCTATACGCAGGTTGACTCTCGAAAGTATATTTTCAAAATCCGTACTTATTTAGGAATTTCCTACAGAAAAGATCTTTACTAAGGGAGCACAAAACATGTCCCGTTTTATATCACAGCCTGACCTTGAGGAAGGCCAGCAACCAGGAGCCCATACCGGACAGAGTCAAATGAAGAGACACTAAGTTAACACATTTGCTTGAATAATTCCCCGGATGATACATAGCTCGGGACTCCGTTCGGTGTGTTCATTGCATCCAAACGAGATTTCGAACACAAACCAGATAACCAGATTGGAACATCAATTAGCATATTTCGACTCTGAAACCATGACGAGGTTGAAGGAAAGAGTGTTCACGAAGGCGTCAAGTGTGGGTGCGCTTGTGTGCGTCTGGGTGTGGTGAACGCTCTAGGAGAGAGAGTGTGTAGGTGTACGCCTGATTTGTCTGCGTTCGTGTGTGTGTGTGCGAACGCGTATATATGTGTGTGTGAAAGAGAGAGTGTCGAGGAGTGAGATGCAAACCCTCAGTAGTGGAGGATCTGCCGTCTGGTGCGCACGTTGGACCGCAGACCTCTCTCTCTCTCTCTCTCTCTCATCCCTCATCTCTCTCATCTCTCATATCTCTCACACACCAGAGCGTCGCTTCCACCACCCACCATCCTCGTCGGTGTCTAAGAAGTGGTTCGTCTAATCAGAGTAATTCCTGAGGTCAGGGAGCTTGAAACGATCAACGAACTTGTGTAGTGTGTCTCGTTTTCGACTCGTTTTGTGTGACCTTTGTCGTGGCGCTTCTCTTTAGCATCTTCAGCCAACTCGTCCAGTGAAGCTTCGTCGTCAGTCGTCCAGAAAAAGTGGCCATTATTAACGACGACTTAACCAGACGGTGCAACATTTATGCTCGACATTACTCAGTAAGATGGGATGCTTACAATAAGTTGATTACATTTGAAACAGGTGAATCAGTAGTGGATCCTGATGTTAAAACCGATTACTATCTTGTTTTATCAGCAAATTAGTAAATTAACAAAGTGTAATACCAATTGGGAAAGATACCGGAAGATCGAAGCTTGTGTGTAGCAACTCTAAAGATCGCTGTTCTCTCAAGGAGAAATGTAAGAAGCCAGATCTGTCAATAAAGAAAAGCAGACAAACTGACGCTGTCTCAAGTGACAGATATCTTAGCAACACGTATAAGATTCTCCCAGGATCCTTCCCCCCCCCCCATCGTGATCCAAGCAAGAACAGAAGTTAGCACAAGAACCTGGAGAAAGAACTTGAAGAGTGTAAACGAGATCAAGAACTGGAAGAAGGTTAAAAACCAGGAACAAGACAAAATTAAGAATTTCTCTCCCTTAACATATCTTGCCATCAGTCACCATTGGCCAAGCGCTTGTTGTCAATCATCTCACAAAGAGTCAGTAATCGTTCGAACGACGTTCATCCGACTCCTTGGGTGCTTCAGCTATTTACAACCTTATAACGAGCGTCAGCTGAGGAGTAAATGACTGCAATTTGGTACTTTCTCACATGCAACTGAAGTGACGTCTCAAGCTTGACACTTCCTCAAACAGCCGTAGTGCCGTCTCAAGCCCGGCACTTCCTCAAGCAACAGGAGTGCCGTCTCAAGCCCGGCACTTCCTCAAGCCTGGCACTTCCTCAAGCAAAAGGAGTGCCATCTTAGTCTTGACACTTCCATAAGGCTGGAAATTACTTGGTGTATTGATAGGGAAGATAGAAGCAGGATGCACGCAAGTGCCATCCTTCAGTGCCTCTTAGTCATCCTCATCCTCAGTGCCACAGCAGATGCCATAAGAGGTAAGTGAGAAACAGATCTACGAAGATTAACAAGTAAAGAGTACAAAAAGTGAGAGATAGAGACTAGTGGGTAAGGGATAAAGTGGTGAGAGAAAAAGTATAGAGATTGTGAGACAGAGAAGGTGGCGAGTGAGAGAACATGGCGAGAGAAAGTGACAGTGAATGAGAGATTATTGAGTGTATGAACGGGAGAAATTTACCAAGTAATAAATAAAGTGAAAATTGTAAAATATTATAAGTCCATCGGAAATAATAATAATTGTAATAATTAAACCAATAATATTAATTATTGGTATAAAAATGTTAGATATATTTTATAAAAATTAATAGCAATAATAATAATAATAATAATAATAATAATAATAATAATAATAATAATAATAATAGTGATACTAATAATTTAGACACTTCAATAATTGAAAGATCTTGTGTATAAAAGGCGAATAATATACAAGACTTTTCAGTATAATTTCATACAATTCAACTGTGCGGTGATGCAAGATGCACAGCTGCAACTTTTCAACTTCAACGAGTGAGGCAAAAAATAATTAATAACAATACAAATGATTATTAAATATAATTATTGTTCAAATTATTATTATTATAGGAAAACAAATATCGTTTTCATTGTCATCATTGTAATTAACATTATTATTCTATGCATAATAGAACATGACGTAATTATCATCACAGTCCCAATTATAACCACCATTGTAAACCTGATTATCATCACAATTATATTAATAATTATCTCTATCAATATCATCACAAAAATAATTATTATATCATTATCATTGTCTTCCTCATCATAATGAAAAAAAGCTCTCGAAAAATATAATGAAATATGAACCAATGATAAACCAAAGCCCAGCGCCAACACAATATCTTCGCTTCTACCGACCATTTATGCACATAATCACAGTCAATATAGGCAACACAAGCAACAGTTCGGTTAATTGGGCCAAGAAGATACAGTGGAGGGTGGCTCGCCCGCCACAATGGGTGGGATGCGATACAACAGGGAAAGTTAGGACCAGGGGTTCGAATCCAGGCCATAGAGACTATTGTGCGAAAACCTGTTATCAGGAAAAGTGGATTGGCATGTAGTGGTGGTGGCAGGGTGGTGGTAGGGGGGTGGTAGGGTGTTGATTATGTGGTTGTTAGGGTGGTGGTAGATTTGTGGTAGTTGTGGTAGAATGTTGATAGTGTGGTGGTAGGGTAGGGGGTAGGGTAAAGGAAGAGTGATGGCATTGTGATGGTATAGCAATGACAAATTGGCGGTAGGATTAGGATAGGGTGTAAGGTGGTGGTAGGGATGTGGATAAGCATGTTGTTGGTATGCTGTCCAAGTGCTTGCTGTATGATGAGTGAGTGCTTGCTGTATGGTGCGTTAGTCTTTGCTGTATGTTGCATGAGGACCTAATGTATGCCAGACACTGCTGTCTGTGTTTTCTTGTGCATAAATTGCATAACTGGTATTTGTATTTTATAAATACAAATACAGGTTTATTGGTGTTTTATAAATAATCGAAAGTAAAAAATGATGTTCACATGAATGAGATAAACGAAGATAAATAACAGGTAACAGCAAATAAAACTGTTGAACAGGAAATGAAGAAAGAGGAGAGATGAGAAGAAACGCAAGAAATACCAAATTTTGCCGGTAATGTTTTCCCTCATTTTTTTTTTCGGAGAAGGCTTTGATCAAGTTGTGGATCCTTGAACCTTGTTCAAGATCCTTGACTGGGTTAACGAGGCGTAACACTAACTAGATCAACTTGATCAAGTCCTCAGTTTTCC
>WNGS01167840.1:9062959-9074694 GCA_020271785.1 Procambarus virginalis | reverse complement strand
GGTTAAGTGTGTGCAGTCCCTTTGTGTGCTGTCAACTGCTTCAACGACTACACCTCTCTCCAAGACTTCTAAATGTGCAATAATAGTGCAAAAACCTGTAAATAGTGTGTGTATGTGTGTAAATATAATAATGAACAATGTGAATACATATTATATTGGCGTAATGGAAAACATTTGTGTGCGCATGTGTATACTCAATGTATGGCAACATTTATTTCCATTGACCATGATGTAACATTATTGCAACACAATTAGTGAATATATTAGTGATAAAGTATGCCTAGACACTGTAAAATAATGCCGCAAAAATAAATTTATGGTAATTCCATCTGCTTGAAGACCGCGTGTGATACCTCGGGACACACCTGCATGAGTGTTCATACAGGGTGTGACATCATCGCCCATATTGTCGGCTCAATTACGTCATTGGTAAGTACAGTACAATTAAAAAAAATTTCTCGTGGCCACGATAACCACTTAACTGCAACACCGAGTTTTCTAAGTCGGCGGGAAACTGCGCCAACCGAGAAAACTCGTTTTGATTTTCGTAACCAATTTAAATGTGTACAAGGTGGTTGTGTACGAAATAGACTCTTAGGACCTCCAGTGAGAGGCAGCCATCTGGGAAAAAAATCCCAGAATGCCCTAGGGCTGCTGGCTGGGTTAGTACTGAATGAGCAACCATGGGTGGCGCACGCGCCTCTGGCTCCACAAACACCTGTCCGACGCGGTGTTGAAAGACAATGCTCTGTGGTGAAATTCAAACCTTATTGTTTGAAGAACATAAGGGTCATAATATTGGAGAAGCTAGGCGCAATAAGGACCTAACACAAAGGTCGGATGCAAGGGATACAGCACCTATGAGGACGATACAGCGAGCGTATCCAGCTGTAGCTCCGAGCGTCACCCTTGCAATCCTATGCTATTTATTTAGATGATACTTAGATGAATTGTTTTCTGCGTTCAGTGATGATGCATCTGATACAAATAGCATAGATGAACAGTGTTAGCGGCTTCCATGGTGGTGTTTCCATAGATATTTTCAAGAATACCTGAATCTCTTCCCAACTGACGGACACTCTTGATGCTAGCTGAATCTCTTCTGACTGACGGACACTCTTGAGGTAAGCTGAATCTCTTCCTGTGTGGGACCATACAAAGCGATCTTTTCAAGACTACCTTACAAATTGATCTTTTCCTATAATCTTTTCAATACTACCTTATGCTTTACAAGCTTGGTTACATACAACCTACAAGTACTAAAGCCAAGTGTGTATGTGAGTGCGTTATTTGCAAGCACACAGAATGAAGAAACAGGAAGCGAAAATTTATCTGTACCTGGTGCACTGAGAGCGAAGTCACGCTGTGTACCATGGGCTACTTTGTTGAGTATTACTCACTTCCGAAGTACTGAGTGTGTAATACAGTGTGTTACTGTGTAAATAGTGTGTGAAACTGTACATATTGTAATTTTAGTGAATTTTTAACGGGTAATATTGCGACAATAAATGTTTATTGTGGACACATTACTGACACATGTATCACAGTTCCATGGAACATTATGAACGCTCTACTGTATACATATTGTAAAGGATACAAATATGCATCATATACGATAAAAAAAAACTAATAAAACCGCATTGGAAATACATAAAACAAATAATTGAAAATATATTTGTGGTAACACCCGGTGCTTGAATGGCCCGTGCGACCGTGTCTGGGCAAGTCATGCACGGGCGACCAGGCCTGATGACGTCACAGCGCACCTTGTCCACGTCCCCACAGCCAAAGTAAGTGGAATTTGGTATTTATTTTTACATAGACATGTTCAGGGAAGGGAATTTATCATTTTACGAAGAAAAAGAATTTTTGGGAACACTTCATTTCATGCGCACCGGGAAAATTTCTTGATAAACTCGCGCAGCACGGTGGTTAAGAGTACTTTGCTTTAGGAGGTCAGACCCCACCCTGATCCGGTGCATTATACCGGTAAGAGACGGGAGACCTCTTAAGGAACGTGCAACCCTCTAGATCAGGCTCTCTTGCATCTAGCACTGCCGGGTGGGTAAACATTGAGCAGCAATGACCAAAGCCACCATGATCTACCGAATCAAGGTACGATTTAGAGGGGACCGGAGCCTTACCCAGTCAGAAATCTCTGATTTCTTCAGAACAGCGATCAACGTTGCACCACTGGACGTTGTCGTCGATGATGAAGGACCCCCTCAACTGCTGTTCAGCAGTGCCGAGGCCGTACAACGTCTATTTGACCCCATCATCCTTACAGCTCTCGAGGAGGCGCACATGTTCCTTCTTCCTGCCCCAAGCAGGCCTGAGGAAGACCTAAGCCCTCCATCCCCCACTCCACCTCCCCTGAACCCCTGGAAACTACCTCACAGGAGGAGGAGCCTACTCAAGTAGCAATGACCATAGAACAACTTCCTACACTTGTGGGGAGTGAGGGTGAAATTGGATATAAGAAAGTGAGCTTCAAGGTAATGTACTCAAACATTGATGGGATTACCAATAAAGCAAGTGAACTGGCAGAAAGGGTGCAAGAAGAAAACCCTGATGTAATAGGACTAACGGAAACAAAATTGTCAGGAGTCATAACAGATGCTGTGTTTCCAAAGGACTACTATATAGTAAGGAAAGAGAGGGAAGGGAGAGGAGGTGGAGGAGTGGCCCTGCTGATAAGGAAGGACTGGAGTTTTGATGAGATGGAAATTCCAGGCTGTGACGGATTCAGAGATTACACAACAGGAACTATAACAATGGGTGGACCTAAGATAATAGTGGCAGTCATTTACAACCCTCCCCTAAATGACAGAAGACCTAGACAGGAGTTTGATTGGAACAACATGGCAACCATTAATATAATAGAGAGAGCAGCTTCAGTTGCCTGCAGGAATGGCTCCAGACTCTTAATAATGGGCGATTTCAACCATGGAAAGATAGACTGGGAGAATGGGGACCCACATGGAGGTGCAGATACGTGGAGAGCTAAACTCTTGGAAGTGGCAACAAGGAATTTTCTGACCCAGCATGTCAAGGAATCCAAAAGAATTTCAAATGTAGATATGATAGAGCCCAGTAGGCTCAGGAATCTGTACACCTGTTGATTGACAGTTGAGAGGCGGGACCAAAGAGCCAAAGCTCAACCCCCGCAAGCACAATTAGGTGAGTACAATTAGGTGAGTACAAGAGTGAGAGGTAATGATGAACCAACTAGACTCGACTTGATATTCACCCAGAATGAGTCAGAAATATGGGAAGTCAAAGTTGAAGCCCCCATAGGAATGAGTGACCACAGTGTACTGACCTTTGAGTACCTGGTGGAGGTAGGGATAACCTATCCAAGGATGGGAGTGGAGGGAAAACGACTGAATTACCGAAGAGGAAAATATGACGAGATGAGGAGCTTCCTCAGGGGAATACCATGGGAAACAGAACTTAGAGACAAGAATGTGCAGGTCATGATGGATTTTATCACCCAGAAGTGCCAGGAAGCTGCAGACAGGTTTATCCCCGTCCAAAAGGAGAAAAACGAAAAACAACAGAAAAACCCATGGTTCAACCAGGAATGCGAGGTAGCGAAGCAACTGAGTAAAAGAACATGGAGAAACTACAGAAATAACAGAACACCAGAGAGCAGGGAGCGATACCAGAGGGCCAGAAATGAGTACCTCAGAGTGAGGAGGGAAGCAGAGAGACAGTTTGAAAATGACATCGCGAGTAAAGCCAAGACCCAACCAAAGCTGCTCCACAGCCACATCAGGAGGAAAACAGCAGTGAAGGAACAAGTGATGAAGCTGCGAAAAGCGGAGAACAGATACACAGAGAATGACAAGGAGGTGTGTGAAGAACTCAACAAGAGATTCCAGGAGGTCTTCACAATAGAACAAGGAGAAGCCCCTGCACTAAATGAGGAGGCGGCAAACCAAGCAACCTTGGAGGAATTTGACCTCACCAGTGATGAGGTCAAAAGGTGTCTGCTGGAGCTGGATGTGACAAAAGCTGTTGGGCCTGACAGAATCTCACCATGGATACTAAAGGAAGGTGCAGAAGCACTAAGTGTGCCACTCTCTATGGTGTATAACAGGTCACTGGAATCAGGAGACTTACCAGAAAGTTGGAAGACAGCTAACGTGGTCCCAATATACAAAAAGGGTGACAGGCAAGAGGCACTGAACTACAGGCCAGTTTCCTTAACTTGTATACCATGCAAGGTGATGGAGAAGATCGTGAGGAAAAGGCTCGTAGAGCATCTGGAGGGAATGACTTTGTAACGCACCACCAACATGGGTTCAGGGATGGTAAATCGTGCCTCACAGGTTTAATAGAATTTTATGACCAGGCAACAAAAATTAGGCAGGAAAGAGAAGGGTGGGCCGACTGCATTTTCCTGGATTGCCAAAAAGCCTTTGACACAGTACCCCATAAAAGGCTGTTAAAAAAGTTGGAGCATCAGGCAGGAGTAAAAGGGAAGGTGCTCCAGTGGATAAGGGAGTACTTAAGCAACAGGAAACAGCGAGTAACGGTGAGGGGGGAGACATCAGAGTGGCGAGATGTCACCAGCGGAGTCCCACAGGGCTCAGTACTTGGACCCATCCTGTTTCTAATATATGTGAACGATCTTCCGGAGGGTATAGACTCATTCCTCTCAATGTTTGCTGATGATGCAAAAATTATGAGAAGAATCAAGACGGATGAAGATAGACAGAGACTACAGGATGACTTGGATAAACTGGAGGAATGGTCTAGAAAATGGCTGCTAAGGTTCAACTCGGGAAAGTGTAAGGTGATGAAATTAGGCGAAGGGAGCAGGAGGCTGAACACAAGGTATCATCTGGGAGGTGAAATCCTGCAAGAGTCAAATAGAGAGAAAGATCTGGGGGTTGATATCACACCGAACCTGTCCCCAGAGGCCCACATCAAAAGAATATCATCAGCGGCATATGCTAGACTGGCCAACATAAGAACTGCCTTTAGAAACTTGTGTAAGGAATCTTTCAGAACGCTGTATACCACTTATGTAAGACCAATCCTGGAGTATGCAGCTCCAGCCTGGAGTCCATACCTAGTTAAACACAAGACAAAGTTAGAGAAGATTCAGCGGTATGCCACCAGGCTCGTCCCGGAACTGAGAGGATTGAGCTACGAGGAAAGGCTAAAGGAGTTGAACCTGACATCCCTGGAAAACAGAAGAGTAAGGGGAGACATGATAACAACCTACAAAATTCTCAGGGGAATTGACAGGGTGGACAAAGACAAACTCTTAAGCGCGGGTGGGACATGAACAAGGGGACACAGGTGGAAACTTAGTACCCAGATGAGCCACAGAGACGTTAGAAAGAATTTTTTCAGTGTTAGAGTAGTTAATAAATGGAATACATTAGGCAGTGATGTGGTGGAGGCTGACTCCATACACAGTTTCAAATGTAGATATGATAGAGCCCAGTAGGCTCAGGAATCTATACACCTTTTACACTTTTAAATACATGGATGGAGATATACTAAAGAAATTGTTCACGACTTTTATTAGACCAAAGCTGGAATATGCAGCGGTTGTATGGTGCCCATATCTTAAGAAGCACATCAACAAACTGGAAAAGGTGCAACGACATGCCACTAAGTGGCTCCCAGAAATGAAGGACAAGAGCTACGAGGAGAGATTAAAGGCATTAAACATGCAAAAACTAGAAGATAGAAGAAAAAGAGGTGATATGATCACTACATTCAAAATAGTAACAGGAATCGATAAAATTGATAGGGAAGAATTCCTGAGACCCGGAACTTCAAGAACAAGAGGTCATAGATTTAAACTAACGAAACAAAGCTGCCGGAGAAATATACGAAAATTCACTTTTGTAAACAGAGTGGTAGACGGTTGGAACAAGTTAAGTGAGAAGGTGGTGGAGGCCAAGACCGTCAGTAGTTTCAAAGAGTTATATGACAAAGAGTGCTGGGAAGACGGGACACCACGAGCGTAGCTCTCATCCTGTAACTACACTTAGGTAATTACACTTAGGTAATTACCTGTTGATTGACAGTTGAGAGGCGGGACCAAAGAGGCAAAGCTCAACCCCCGCAAGCACAATTAGGTGAGTACATGTTCCTCACCCCACCACAACACTACCTCGCAGCAAGGACTGTTTTTGTAAGGAGAGTGAGCTCCCTCATCTCCGAAAAAGCTACCACCGATGTCGCCACCAGCATAACCGAAGATAACCCTTCCTTAACTGCAGTCACTGTAAAATTCATCCCTGTGCAGTACAGCCACCTCTCCACCATCTTCAGCCACCTTTAGCCACCTGAGGCCTCGCCTGAGGAAGCTACCTCTGCTACCACCAACGGCTTCCGGTGCTTCGGCCTCGCTTGCACTCCACGACAAATCAGTAAAGAACATTACTACCAGCTACAACAATGCTTTAAGGCCATAGTTATGAGTGCTTTACAAAACAATGCCCATCTCAAGACCAACGGTGCAGCAAGTGCGCCGAGAATCATCACTTCAAACGATGCACCAACGTCTTCCTCCAATGCCTTCTCTACCAAGGTCACGATACTGCCGTCTCTGCTGAGTGCCCTCGAAGATGTGAAGAAATACAGGAGATGACCGACGCCAGGCAAGCCAACACAACTCGACGAGAACCGTCAACATTCAACGTGCAAACCGCTAACTTTCCTCTGCTTTTGGGTGGGGGCGGAACTTCTGCTCAGACTGCATCCTATTGGGGCCCTGGCTCTCAGTCCGCCAACCAATCATCGACGCAGCTGCCACAGCAACAATCTCTCACTGGTCATTCAACAAGCCAGCCTTCACCACACCAGATGCTGCTCCCCAACAGGAATCACAGTGCCATAATGGGCCTCATCCGCACTGCTGAAAGGAATGCAGGCACAAACACCAAGGAATTTGTACGATTTCTAAACATCATGTACGCTGACAATGGTCTACCAACATTTACTGTTCCTGAAGAACTCTTCACAACTACAGCCTCAGCCAACAACAGTGCTACGACTTCAGCAACGAACACTACTGCCTCTGAAATCAGCATCTCTCCAACTGCACTGACAGACATCCTGTCTGCTGAAGCTCACCCTCTGCAACTTGCCACAGCTCATGCCTCAGATTCTGCAATATCCTTGCACACTGCTACTCCAGACGAACGAACTACTACTCCAGTTGTACCTGAGACTACACCAGCTCCACAGGAACCTACACCTGAAGCTTCGGCTTCTGCAGACCTTCAATTGTCTGCTGATGATGACTCAAATGCACCTGTTGATGTTGAAGAATTTCAAGAATTACAGCAATATACCAGTGCATCTCCAGTAGTCTATGAATTGAGCATTCAACGTGGAAAAACTACACCTAGATCTCCTGAGTACAGACGGCTCACTAGCTGTATACTCAACATTAGCCATGAAGAAATCTGGCAGACTAATCCAGATGGAAAACCCCTCATTGAACCCAACATTATCCTCGAGAAATGTGATGAATCAACACTTGCACCTGAACTTTTCCCTAAGGACTTTGCCGAGTACAAAAAATGCCATCAAATGAAGACAAAAAGCAAAATGCACTAGAAGAAAGAAGACTCAAGAAATATGTAAAGAAGAAGAAGAAGCAAGAAGACAGAAGAAAAAAGACTCAAGAAAGAAGTAAAGAAGAAGATGAAGAAGCAAGAAGACAGAAGAAAGAAGACTCCACCTGAAGATAAATTGTCTCTACCCTGAATGAAGAAGCACTGCCACTGCCGCCTTCCAGACCCTTCTCCCAGCCTAGCCAGATGTTGGGTTGTTTGCACCATCGACATATTGACACGCAGCTGGGTCAAGCCTTGGCACTTTTCTCTTCAACTTCAGCGTTTCCTCTCACCGACTTCTCTTCAGCTGTCCCCACTTCAAGGCTCGCCCCAAGGGCATCTTCTCCTGTATGTCGTTCGTTCGTTCGTTCATTCGTTCTCATGGCCAGGAAACACAAATTAACAGGTTAGAAAGATTTTTTTTTTTGTTATGAGCCTGTGGGTAACAAAGGGTTATTAGCCCTTAGCAACACAAGTAATTACCTAAGTGTAGTTACAGAATGAGAGCTACGCTCATGGTGTCCCGTCTTCCCAGCACTCTTTGTCATATAACGCTTTGAAACTACTGACGGTCTTGGCCTCCACCACCTTCTCCCCTAACTTGTTCCAACCATCTACCACTCTGTTTGCGAAAGTGAATTTTCATATATTTCTTCGGGATCTGTGTTTAGCTAGTTTATATCTATGACCTCTTGTTCTTAAAGTTCCAGGTCTCAGGAAATCTTCCCTATCGATTTTATCAATTCCTGTTACTATTTTGTATGTAGTGATCATATCACCTCTTTTTCTTCTGTCTTCTAGTTTTGGCATATTTAATGCCTTTAATCTCTCCTCGTAGCTCTTGTCCTTCATTTCTGGGAGCCACTTAGTAGCATGTCTTTGCACCTTTTCCAGTTTGTTGATGTGCTTCTTAAGATATGGGCACCACACAACCGCTGCAGATTCTAGCTTTGGCCTAACAAAAGTCGTGAACAATTTCTTTAGTATATCGCCATCCATGTATTTAAACGCAATTCTGAAGTTGGAAAGCGTGGCATAGGCTCCTCGCACAATATTCTTTATGTGGTCCTCAGGTGATAGTTTTCTATCTAAAACGACCCCTTTATCAGAATTCTTTAGTGTTAATAAGTGTAAAACAAGTGTTAAACTGTGCATATTTCCGTGAATATAAGGGGTATTGTAGCGAAAAATATTTGAATTATGTAAAATAACTTAAAAATACAGTGGTACCTCGCATAACGATCGCCCCAAAAGGCGAACATTTTGGGTAACGAACAGCCCGATCAGTGTCAAATCGTCCTGTATGGCGAACGCTGGTTTGAGTAACATCAACACCACATGGTGGGGTCGCGCTGCTTCTTGCACATTCTTAGACGCCTCCGATGATGCACATAAATTATGTTGTTTTTGTTTAAAGATGCTAATAATGCTGGGATATAAAGGGGTGACTGCTGAGATGTTACAAAGCATTGACTTTTTTGTAGAAAAAAAGAAATGATATTTCTGATATACAACAAATGTCAAAAGGTTCGTTTGGTTTTCGGCAAGTAGGCTGCTCCATTATAACAACCTTTCTTTGTTTCAAATGTGTTCCATTGTTTTGTATTTGTCATTTACGTCTCAATAATGGAGCAGCCTACCTTACATACATTGAACAAACCATTATGACATTTTCCTTTCTTCAAATGTGTTCAATATTTATTTTTCCATTTGTCTTATAGGATAAGGTTCGTTCGGTGGTCGGCAGGTAGGCTGCTCCATGTTTCTTACATAAAAAACGTAAATAATAAAAACAATGAAGAATTTTGAAAACAAGAACAAATGTCAAAAAGGTTTACAAGCTTGGCTACATACCACCTACAAGTACTAAAGCCAAGGGTGCACGCGAGTGCATAATTTGCAAGCACACAGAACGATGAAACAGGAAGCAAAAATCTATCTGTAGCTGGTGCAACGAGAGCAAAGTCGTGCTGTGTACCATGGACTACTTCGTTGATTATTACACACCTCCAAAGTATTTAGTGTGTAATACAGTGTGTTACTGTGTAAATAGTGTGTGAAACTGTACATATTGTAATTTTAGTGAATTTTTACCACGTAATATTGTGACAATAAACATTTATTGTGGACACATTAGTGACACATGTATCACAGTTCTACTGTATACATATTGTAAAGGTCACAAATATGCATCATATACGATAAAAGAAACAAATAAACTGCATTGGAAATACATAGGAAAAAATAATTGAAAATATATTTGTGGCAACTCGCGGTGCTTGAATGGCCTGCACGACCGTGTCTGGGAGCTTCACACACGGGCGACCAGGCCCTGATGACGTCACAGCGCACCTTGTCCACGTCCTCACAGCCAAGTAAGTAAAATTGGTAATTATTTTTACAGAATATGTTCAGGGAAGGGAATTTATCATTTACAAAGAAAAATGATTTTTTGGGAACATTTGACGTCATGCACACTGGGGGAATTTCACAAGGTTGGTTGGTTGGTTGGTGTGGAGGGTTGGTTGGTGGTTGGTGGGATGGTTGGTTGGTTGGTTGGATGGTTGGTGGTTGGTTGGTTGGTTGGTGGGATGGTTGGTTGGTGGGATGGTGGTTGGGGGATTGGTTGGTTGGTGGTTGGTGGTTGGTTGGTGGGCATGGTTGGTTGGTGGTTGTTTGGTTTGGTTGGTGATGGTGGTTGGTTGGTTGGTTGGTTGGTGGGATGGTTGGTTGGTGGGATGGTTGGTTGGTGGGTATGGTTGGTTGGTGGATGGCTTGGTTGGTGGATGGTTGAGTTGGTTGGTTGGTGGGATGGTTGGTTGGTGGGATGGTTGGTTGGGGATGGTTGGTTGGTGGGATGGTTGGTTGGTTGGTTGGTTGGTTGGTTGGTTGTGGATGGTTGGTTGGGTTTGGATGGTGTGGTGGTGGGATGGTGGTTGGTGGGATGGTTGGTTGGTGGGATGGTTGGTTTGGTGGGATGGTTGGTTGGTGTGGATGGGTGGTTGGGGGATGGTTGGTTGGATAGTTGACAGGATGGTTGGATGGTGGTTGGAGGGTTGGTTGGAGGGTTGGTTGGAGGGTTGGATGGAGGGTTGTATAGTTGGTTGGTTGGCTGGATGGTTGGCTGGTTGACTGGTTGTATGGATGGTTGGGAGGGTTGGCTGGATGGTTTCTATGGATGGTTGGATGGAGGGTTGGCTGGATCTTTGGATGGCCTGGATGGTTGGATGGTTGTCTTAATGGCTGGATGGTGGCTGGATGGATGGTTGGTTGGTTGGTTGGATGGTTGACTGGATGGTTGAGTTTTATCCTTGTGTCTATCACCGGAACATTAAGTTTACTCATCGCCAGGGCTGTGGAACGGGAATGAGTAAGGGATTCGCTTTTGGCCTGGAATGGCTAGCGAAGATGAGAAAGGTTAGGGGAGGGGGGGGGTGGTGAGGGATGGGAGAGGAGTGAAGGATGAGTGAGAGGTGGATGAAGGGAGTGCATGAGCAGACGTAGGGGTGCGGTGTGAGGTAATGGGGAGAGCTAGGTGAGGGGGAGGAGGATGGGAAACTAAGGGAAGTGAGGGAAGAGAGAGGAAAAAGGTAAGAGAGAGATAAGTGATATATAATAAGTGTTGGCTAGAGATGAGAGATGAGAGAGAGAGAGAGGCAGAGGTATAATAGAGGGAGGAGAGATGAAGGCAAAAGGGTGGAATTAAGTGTAATTTATTTAGGACCTGTGTGTATGTTTGTGTGTAATTACCTAAGTGTAGTTACAGGATGAGAGCTACGCTCGTGGTGTCCCGTCTTCCCAGCACTCTTTGTCGTAAGTGGAAAGCTTCAGCTGTATGCCACGAGAAAAGTTCGAGAACTTAGAGGTATAAGTTCAAGGAAAGGTTAATGAATTAAATGTTACATTTTTTGGAGGACAAAAGAGTTAGGCATGACATGGTTACGACATACAAAATTATCAGGAGAATGCAGAGGACATACAAAGACAGAGGAGAAACAAAGACAGAGGACAATACATGGCAAAGGTTGTACATGCCACGAGGGGGGGGGGGGCACAGGTGGAAACTGAGTACTCAAATGATCAGTCATTAAAGACATTTTTTCAGTCCCAGATTAGTGAACGAATTGAATGCAATAAGGAGTT
>WNGS01167840.1:8979082-9004894 GCA_020271785.1 Procambarus virginalis | reverse complement strand
AGGCATTTACATCACTGTACACTGCTTACATCAGACCAGTTCTAGCATAAAAAGTTGATTCGTGAAGACCCATTTCAAAAACCAGAAAAGACTCAGAGGTTTGCAACGAGGACAGGTTGGGGTTATGAAGTAACGAAGACTGAAAAAACTAGACCTGGTATTGCAAGAGAAGTTAAGGGAGAGAAATGAGACAAGACAGAGACTTGTGAAATACTATGGGGATGGACAGAGTGGAAAATGAGATGGTCAAAATAAATTCCAATAGAACAAGAGGTGTAGATGGAAGCTTCAGTTGAGATGAGTCAGAAAGATGTAAAAAGTTTAAATTTTTGCGTTCGAGTTGTGAGAAAATGTAATATCAGCTTAATGAACAGGTTGTAGGAGCGAACCCCATTCATATTTTAAAAGTAAATATAATAAAGGAATTGAGTAGAAGTCATTTAATTAGACAACCGGTGGAGACAAATGCTGATTCCACGAACAAAAACGACCCTACGAACAAAAATTAGAAAGTTTGAATAAATACTTATATTTATTTTCTTCATTTATTATATGCTTCTTAAAGTAGGAAGCAGAGAGTTACAGTGAGGGGTGAGATATCAGATTGGCATGAAGTCACCAGTAGGGTCTCACAGGGCTCTGTACTGGGACCTATCCTGTTTCTGATATACGTAAATTATCTCCCAGAGGGTATAGACTCATTACTCTCAATGTTTGCTGACGACGCCAAAATTATGAGAAGGATTAAGACAAAGGAGGACTGCTTCAGGCTTCATGAAGGCTTGGACAAATTGAAGGAATGGTCGATCAAATGGTTGTTAGAGATTAACTTAAGCAAATGTAATGTAATAAAGTAGGTGTAGGGAGCACGAGGCCAGAGACAAGGTATTATTGGGAGATGAAATTCTTCAGGAATCAGAGAGAGAGAAAGATTTGATGTTGATATGAAACCAGACCAGTCTCTTGAAGCCCATATCAAGAGGATAACATCAGCGGCATATGCTCGATTGGCCAACATAAGAACGGCCTTTAGAAACTTGTGTAAGGAATCATTCAGAACTTTGTATATGACATATGTCAGACCAATCCTGGAGAATGCAGCTCCAGCATGGCGTACATATCTAGTCAGGCTTAAGACTAAACTGGAGGAGATTCAAAGGTTTGCCACCAGACTAGTACTTGAACTGAGAAGTATGAGCTACGAGGAAAGACTACAGATATTGAACCTCACGTCGTTGGAAGACAGAAGAATTAGGAGGGACATGATCACCACATACAAGAGTCTCAAAGGCATCGATAGGGCAGATACAGACAGGCAATTTAACAAATGAGGCTCACGTATTAGGCGTACACAGGTGGAAATTGAGTGCCCAAATGAGCCTTAGAGATATTAGAAAGATTTCTGTTTAGTGTCAGAGTGGTTGACAAATGGAATGCATTAAGAAGTGATGTGGTGGAGGCTGACTCCATACACAGTTTCAAGTGTAGCTATGATAGAGCCCAATAGGCTCAGGAACCTGTACACCTGTTGATTGACAGTTGAGAGGCGGGACCAAAGAGCCGAAGCTCAACTAGGTGGGATGTAAAAAATGTAAAAAAAAAAAATGTAAAAATGCAGCAAAATGGCATATTATCAAAACCGAAATGTCAGTTCAAATTATTTACATATTTCCAGCAAAAAATATATATACAGTATAGAAGTGGTATTTCACAATTTGATTTTATGCCAGAAAATAATAGACAGTGTTGGCAAGCCGAGCTGTAGTGTGTTCGAACACAGAAAACACAGTAATTACACTCCATGAACATTATAATTTTCTGAAAGTGTTGGATTGTGATCAAAAGTTGTGACTGGATGTTGTGATAGGAAGTTGTGATAGGATTTTGTGATAGGAGGTTGTGATCGGATCTTGGTAGAACATTACTTGCTTTAAATTAGTATATTATTTGTATCTATTTTGTTTTGTCTATGAGTCTGTTGAGATGAGATTGAATCTATCTTGTTATCAGTTTATCTTACTAATATTAAAGATCTTCTTCATATTATCATATTATGCCTCCCATGTAAACTCTTGTACGTCGTGATCATGTCTCCACCCTAACTCTGTTGAGACACTACATTCTCTTCCCCAAGGACATATCCAGACTTCAGTGGTCCAACATCTGTAGCCATGCTTCGAACCTTAAGTAGCTAATCTCTGCCACTTTGCCTGTGCACTGGTAAGCAAACCGACTTGTCAAGCTCTGCCCACATACAGTCACTGGCAACAGAGACAGTGACAACACACACAGCCACTGGCAAACATAACGACAACTGGCACTTTCATCACCATCAGTGTATCTTGTGTTTTAATTCTCTATCATCATTCTGTCTTCTGTTTTGGGAAAGTTCCTGCCTGAGGAGTGGGCAGAGCAGTGGGGAAGTTCAGGAAGTGGGAAAGTAACGAACAGTGAGAAAGTAGATAAATGATGGGAGGGGTGAAGAGAGCCTTGGTGGAAGAGAGTGGTTGAGGGAATGTGGTGGGATGGTTTCGGTTTAGGGGAAGGGGGGGTAGTTACCGGTGATCTTGGAGAAATGTGAGAGGGAGACGAATGGTGGGTGTCTGAGTTCGGGGAATATGAAAGTCATCATTGGTTTATTACACTTTCTCGGAACTGGAAACTGATTGGATCTTATTAGTTGTGTGTCTTGTATTCTGACAGTTTCTTGTCCTCCTCGCATGATATGTTTTTAGTGTTCAATGCTCCTGTGGCCTCACTGAGCTGGAAGGCTTCAAGCCAGCTTCTCTCTCGTTTCCCATCTGCACCTCCTCCCTGTCCTCATCCCACACGTGTTTGTAAATATTTATAATACCTCACGAAAGTGAAAAACATCGCCTAGTTTTACAGACGGCATTTCCTCTCTTGCCCAACCACTTGGGCTGGACTGTAGAGCACGGGTCTCGCTTCATGCAGGTCGGCGTTCAATCTCCCGACCATGCAACTGGTTGGGCATCATCCCTTCCCCCCCGTCTCATCCCAAAACCTTATCCTGACCCCTTCCATGTGCTATATAGCAGTAATGGCTTGGCATTTTCCCCTGCTAATTCCCTCCCTCTTGGAAATGTGAAGGTTAGATCGCAGCCATCGGCATAGACCTGATCTTCAGAAATGATTAGTAGTGGGTCACTGAAGCAGTTGTTCTGCAACAAGGGACTGTGTACACTGTTGTGTGTTACACTGGGATCCCGGACGTAGGTTCGAATCCTCGTCACGGCCCTTGTGGATTTGTACACTGGGCCCAGTTGAGGAGCTTACCGATTCTGTTACGCTGAGGACATCAAGAGTTCATTCTTGATGGTACTTTCTCATTAGGTCTAAAATCGAGCTCCCTGCAATGTAGCAGAACGGATGATTTGGGAATCATTCAGTGACTGATGATGTTTAGTGGAAAAATCATCACAAAACATCAGCAGTAGAACAATCTTCCCTGAAATTATATTGCAGGTCATACATTAAAAACGACAATTGTCAACAAATGCTGACATTTGTTGTGAGAATTTTATCAGTAATTAAAAGCACTGACACTCGTTACCGACCAGTGAATGGCTCTTACTTTTGTAGAGTGGAAGTCCATCTGCTTTCTTCTATTAACAAGGCCATTTCCTCCAGCTAAGCAGAATTTAAGGAGTCGAGTGAAAGGTAAATTCAGTAGGTCTACAGAGCTGGGTAATAGTCTTGGACCCATCCTATCCGGTCCCACTGACTTGTACCGATCTTATCCGGCCTCACTGCCTTACCTATGGCTAGTGTGGCAGAGGGTAGAGGTAGGAGGTAGACCACATACTGCAAATAACTACCGCAAATAAGTATGGCACATATTCAAGTCGACGTTACCATTCGTATCATATTGTTGAGGATGTCATTATGGATCCGGAACCTCCATCTTGGCAGCAAAATGACAAGACAGTAAGCCTTTTCCTTATTGCTAGTTGCAACAGCAACATCTTGCCAGTTTAGTGGTAAGATTGTGTCCTCAGGTGAGTTTCTCTGCTGATCTTTATCGAGAAACCACAAGACATTGAACCCAACTTTTCATGGGGCAAGTTTTATTCTTGTTTCTGATTCCTATCGAGATATGTTCGTCTCTCACTCCATATCTGTCTCTCACGCCTTCTCTCTCTCTCTCTCTCTCTCTCTCTCTCTCTCTCTCTCTCTCTCTCTCTCTCTCTCTTGTCTCTCTCTCCCCGAGCATCGCTCTCTACATCATGTCTCACTATCTCTCATCTCACTCTCTTTCGTTACATAACTTCCTTCCTTGTAGTCTCTTCTTGAAATCTTCACCACGGCAAGAAATTTTAATGAAGACAACTTCCTCTGTGAATTCCGTCCACCAGAACCTCCAGTTTTCATGAGTAAAGCATTTGATAAGTTTTGTCTTTTATAACTTTTATTGTCTTTATATATATATATATATATATATTATATATTATATTATATATATATATTATATTATTAATATATTTATATATATATATATATATATATATATATATATCTATATATATAATATATATATGTATATATATATATATATATATATATATATATATATATATATATATAATATATATATATATTATATATATATCTATATATATATATCAACCATCCTCCTGTTTAGATAGTACATATTGTGATTCGCCAATAGTCACGAATTCGTATGTACTTAGCTTTAGATAGTAGTATACTGACTAGTAAAAAAATTATTTTTAAATAAATGAGGCTGCAAAACAAACTTAAATATATCTAGGCCTAGTATAGCACACGTATGTACTATACTAGGCCTCAGATATCGTGCATTAGGCCCTGAAGGTTAGGTTAGGTTAGGTTAGTTTGTCAATGCAACACAAGTAAATATAGGTTCCCGGTTTTGTTCAACCAATAATTCAGAGTTTTAGTTTCTAGTTTCGTTGTACGTCGGTATATATACTATTGTCCTCATCGTTACTATAAGTACTACCAAAACAGGAGGATGGGGCTGATATAACAGCAGTGGTACTTTGACCCCTTCACTAACGATCGCTGTGTAGTGGTAGCGACCGTTAGTAGTGACTAGACGTAACATGTTAGGTGCGTACCCAACAAGAATCAGTTTGCAGAGTTGGGTGAGGCTGGACCTATGTGTCACTTCTCTAACCTCGGACAAACAGAGACACGCTGACTGTCAGACAGACAGAAAGACGGAAATACATTTTCACTCATAGATATAAAGTAGGGGGTTATCCTGCATTGCCAGCGTCTGTTTATCTGTCTCTACCTTCTCTCTCTATTCTATCTCTCTTCTTATCTTTATCGCTATCTCTACCTATTTTTTCCTATCTCTCTCGATATAGGTATCTAGCTATAAATTTAGCAACCTTTTCGTTCTTCCCCCTCACCCTCCCATGGGTCTTAGATGCTTTTAGTTTTTCTTTCTCTTCTCTTCCTTTATACATCCTCGTGTCTTTTCAGCGAAACCTCCACGTTATTCACTCGCCATATTTCACCTCGAGTCCATAAAAATGATCTAGAAGTGCTTATAATTGCTAATATTTCTTAAACATTTAATTCAGGCCTACCCCTGACAAGCCTATGATCATCCCGGTCCACAGGCCATTTTCCCTGCATATTTGGGTGAGTATCTGGCCTCCAACTTTGGACAAACAGACTAGGAAACTGTACATCAGTTGATAGACGGTTCAGAGGCGGGACCAAAGAGCCGAAGCTCCACCTCCGCAAGCACAACTAGGGTGAGTTCATTTTCACGTATAGGTATAAATATATATCCATTTCAAAAAACGCAAAAATCCCCAGTTTTTGACAGAATTCTGATCTGTTATTTTTTTTTTTTTTGCATTTCGTTGTGAACAATCGAATTGGCTGAGCTGACTTTTTCAAGCGCGAAAAAATGTCCCGAATGAGCCCTTTTGTGTTGGAGCTCGTGAAGATTCCTTCCAGGGCGAGAGGAAGTGAGTCTATGTATTAAAGTTATCGTCAGGTTAGTTTAATTGAAGATTAGAGCAAGAGAAACTGATCTCACTGATCTCAGTGAGATCAATAATTATCAAAGGTCTCACTGATACAACGAGCCGCTTCATTGAGACCAATACAGCGAGAATGATACAGCGAGACCGCTTCATTGAGACCAATATAGCGAGAATGATACTGCGAGACCGCTTCATTGAGACCAATACAGCGGAATGATGCAGCGAGACCGCTTCATTGAGACCAATAGCGAGAATGATACAGCGAGACCACTTCATTGAGACCAATACAGAAAGATTGATACAGTGAGATCANATTTCAGGCATCACATAAATTGCCCCACAGTTGGCAGTCGTGCAACACAAGAGGTTACAAGCGGCTGCCAAGCTCTCTCAGCCACAGGACAAATGGTTGATTAAACAAACAAATCTGCCATAAATTCTGTTTAAAGAATTTTTTTCCTCAAAGTTCGTAGAAGTTGACTGTCAAGAATATTTCTTTTGATGAAAATTCTATGACTGTTTCCAGTCTAAAACCGATGAACGAACGTGAAGAAATGACCATAAAGAGAATGTATTACAAGTAACACGAACCTCAACTAAAATAATTTACATTGGTTTCCAGCAATGTAGATTCTTATAAAGAGGTGTATGCCGAGCGTGATTCCGTCCCGGCTTCCTCTTACCCTGGCCAGGATTCATGAAGCATTTTCGCATTTACTTACGAAACCTGTGTATCTTTGCTTAATAACAGAGCTTTATTTCACGTTATTAACAGATTACGAGCTTCAAACTTCACAATCCAGGGATATTATAGTTATAAGTAACTAGAGAGTGCTTCGAAGCTAATAAACTGTACATTTAATGTCAACAAAGACGAAAGATGTACAGGTCCCTTAAGTGTTTGCGTAAATGTATGATGAATTCTGTAGGGGCTAAATGGCTACTCAGAGAACCACACAGCACGGGACGAAACAGCCACATCTCCAGCCAGTTCGTACCTTGTGAGCAGGAAACGATTTGTGCTGTTCCACCGGGATGTAACGTAGGATATGAATGCGTCTAGCATACCACTGCATGCAATAAGTATCCTTCTAGCATACCACAACATGCAATAAGTATCCTTCTAGCATACCACTGCATGCAATAAGTATCCTTCTAGCATACCACAACATGCAATAGGTAGCATACCACAGCGTACAGATAAATATATGTCTATCGTATCACACCGTACAATTAAGTACGCGTCTAAAATACCGAATCGTGCAAAACCTTCACCATCTCATCTCATCTGAGGACGCAAATTTATATTAGATCCTTAAAACGTGTAAATACACAACTGTTTGATTAATGCATTAAAACTCACAGAGAAGGTGTGCTGGCCGAGCCCTTCATTAACATCAATTCATCACTGGAAAAATCCAAACCCACGCTAACAGGAGCGTGAAACGCGATATTCTGGGGCCGTGTTATGATCTTAAACATCACTGTGTATAGGCGAGGATTACTTCAGGTTGAAGTGTGTAGGTGAATTGAAGTTCAGGCTGGTGAGTAGAGGATAGAGTGGACATTAGTGGAAGTAGGAGACGTGGGAGCGGCAAAGTTTGAGAAATATGGAAAGGGAGTGGAAAAGGACACTATTTGACTGGATGAAGTACGGCCCCCCAGTCAATGGACACCTCATCTTGTCTGCCAGAACGCAAGACAGCCATTCATGAACCCCTTATCATGAGATGATCTTGAGATGATTTCGAGGCTTTTTAGTATCCCCGCGGCCCGGTCCTCGACCAGTCCTCCACCCCCAGGAAGCAGCCCGTGACAGCTTACTAACACCCAGGTACCTATTTTACTGCTAGGTAACAGGGGCATAGGGTGAAAGAAACTCTGCCCAATGTTTCTCGCCGGCGCCTGGGATCGAACCCAGGACTACAGGATCACAAGTCCAGCGTGCTGTCCGCTCGGCCGACCGCTCCCCCTTGATGAATGTAAACAAACACAACGTCAATCTCGCTCGTTCTCTTGCTCGCTGTCTCCTTTCAATTTATATTAGTATTTATGTACGTAATCATATGTGCATTTATAGACGTACGTAGCTCTGAATTCCTTCCCCCTTCCCATCCTGTTTTCTTTTTAAACAGGAAGTTAAAGGAGCAGAGGTCTTGTGATTCCTGTTAGGAGGTTGTGAGGTTTTCCTTCCCATAACTCATGGTAAGCGTTATCCTGCAAGGTTTACCCCAGAATGCGACCCGACACTCGGTTTACACTCAGGTCCCTTATTGCTACTGGGTCAACAGGCCGAACAGTTATGGATTGGTTTGTGTGTGTGTGTGTTTGTGTGTGTGTGTGTGTGTGTGTGTGTGTGTGTGTGTGTGTGTGTGTGTGTGTGTGTGTGTGTGTGTGTGTGTGTGTGTGTGTGTTGTGTGTGTGTGTGTGTGTGTGGTGTGGGCATATGTATCTTTATCTCATGAATAGGCCAACTTGTGACCTTCCGCAGTATACAGCCCACAACAGCTGTCTTCAGTACATATTTACTACTAGGTAAAGAGAATTCGAGGTTAAAGGAAACGATATCAAATTGTTTCTGCCAAGCTGGGAATTTGAGTCCGGAATTGTGTGAATCGAAGACGTTCACCTCTCACCCATGGGACTTCCCCCCCCAACCCCTGCCCTATCTATCTCTCTCTCTCTCTCTCTCTCTCTCTCTCTCTCTACTCTCTCTCTCTCTCTCTCTCTCTCTCTCTCTCTCTCTCTCTCTCTCTCTCTCTCTCTCTCTCTCTCTCTCTCTCTCTCTCTCTCCCTCAAGAGGACTCAGTGTCCAAGATGGTCATCAGTCAACCTAGTCAATACAGCACAGACTCCAACAACCAGCACATAGTTAGGGACCACAGCCCTGGGCAACAGGCCGTAACACGGCGTAACAAGACAAAGAAGAACTTAGCTGTTCTGACCACATGATCTCTGTAACTTCATTAATGTTGATCAAAGATATATTTGAGAGAGCGCAGTAAATGTTCATGACTCAATAGTAATGTTTACCAAACCGTTACCTCCTCGTAGGTAACGCTATCAACCGAAACTAAATTCTCACCTTCATATGGAAATGCGGAAAAATATCCCTAATACAGGAGATTTTCGCACTGTGTATGATATTTGCTAATTAAACACTGCGCCATATTTATTCTGCAGAATTTTACTCTCGAATACGTTGTATATATATTTTAACTAAATGCATTTGCTAATCCAAACATATATAATGACGGGGATGATCGCATTGTTATGCGCTGCGTTCTATTTGGTTTATATTATCTACGCTCGGGATTCGAAGTCCTAAGGGCCCAGGTTCGATCCCCAGAGGAGGCGGAATCAAATGGGAAGTCTTTCTTTCATCCTGATGCCCATATTCACCCAAATGTAAATAGGTACCTGGGAGTTAGACAGCTGCTACGAGCTGCTTCCGTTGTGTATGTGTTGTGTGTGTGTGTGTGGTGTGTGTGTGTGTGTGTGGTGTGTGTGTTGTGTGTGTGTGTGTGTGTGGTGTGTGTGTGTGTGTGAAAAATATATGTAGTAGACAATAGAGGAAATATAGATTGGCGAGAAAGGTGGGCTCCAAGAGCTAAATAGTGCGATTCTGCAGACACAGATAGTAACACACACACACACACACACACACACACACACACACACACACACACACCACACACACACACACACACACACCACACACACACACACACGCTGCAATAAAATTTATTATTTAATAATCTCCACCTCTGCGTTACATTCTTCCCATAAGAGTGTCTATTATTTCTTGGATAATGAATTACATTCTGCATGACGTGATTTGGTGATATAATAATACAATAATGTTCTCATATGTCATCTCTTGTTATATCTTAAAATTGATTGAGAAAGTCAGTAAGAGCCGTAAGGAGGATTTGAACCAATTTTCTGGGCACTACCGAGAAATACAATACCTTGTTCATTTCTTTCCACCTTCTGAACTGAATGAATTCATTTGCTGCTCATCAAGCTCACGTTACTTTAATCGCTGAAGGTGCATTTATCTCAGAAACTTTATCCCCCAATGTTATAAAGTTTAATTCCATTCTCATTATCCTACTCACAGCATTTCTTGGGCATCCTCAAATTATTCTCATAACTTCACTTGGTGTCTTCGACAATTTGTTTGGTCTTCCTTTACCCAAACAAGACATGACAGGTGCAGGGTAATAGATGTAACTACTTTTCTATATCAGGCGAAGCACAGGACCTCCCTGCCCTTTCCACAACAGGCCAAGGGATACAAGGTTGTAATCTCTTCTGACATTAACACAAGAGTCGGTTCAGATGTCTCCAGATTCTCATGGTGTATATCGAATTATATGTGCTTAATATTAATATATTTTAACTTGCAAGATGTACCGTTTATTTCTAATATTCCGGTTACGACCTTTGCATTAAAACGTAGTTCTGTCTTCATTGACCATTAATTTCATACAGTAACAGAGATCTTCGAACTTGTTCAACATCTTTTGAATACTTAAAATATCTTTACCCTGATGCACTGGAAAAGAAACGGGAGAAAAGGAGGGAACCCCCCACCTCTATGTAAAACTTTGACCCAAATATCACATTAACAATTTTTTAGTTCCGAGTAGCTCAATCTAAAGCAACAACAACCTGAAGCAAAATATCAACTGCATACGATGCCTAAACCACACATCAGAAAATGCAGAAATGACGACGTTTCGGTCCTTCCTGGACCCTTATCAAGTTGTAAGAGAGAACAGAGAAAGGTTTAGGCAAATAACTGCGAATGTGGTGGAGTTACCATATTCGAGTGATCCTCGGTCGTTTTCTTATTGTTTAGTATATTAAAAATGTTGGGACTTAACACCTCCTTGAGGTATGCCAAATTCGAAAGATCTTAGAGTTGAGATGTAGTCTAGATACTACAACTTTCTGCAGTCCGCAAATCACTTCGGTTATTCGCAAACCTCTCTACTGTCCGCTAATATGTTCACTATCCGCTATGAACCCAACCGAGCTGGAAAACAGTTAAATATTAGAAGGACTATCAATGAGAACGATAACAGACATTGTTTATGTCAAAACTCAATCACCATCTATACATTCCGCAGTGAAATTTAGATATTGAATTAATTGCAGTAAACAGTTTTTCCTGCCATCCTCGATACACACCAAAATGTAATTAATCCTGACTAAGCACAGCCAGCATTATCCGAGGTATTGTATACCAGACATTCCAGCATTATATCAGGTATTCCAGCATTTTACCAGACATTTCAGCATAATAACTCTATCAGCATCATACTGGCAATACAGTTTTCCTCAAAATGATTTTCACTGACTATACCGTCATGATATCTGTTCTTGTACAAAACGAACACTACACTAATTTTAGATTTATGTTTTAAATTCAGCGTAATCCAAGTCAATGTAAATTAAATGTGTTTATGTTGGTGTGGTATTGTGTGTTTATATTAATTTAGCTGCGATTATAGGGGTTAAATTGAAGCTCCAATCACCATGTTTGCATGTTTTTGTGCTTCCGGGCTCTGTTATGACAAATTGTCTCGGCTTGTCTGTCTTGTCTCTTCCCATGAATACTTTGTATGTAGTGATTATTTCTTCCACATTTATTTTCTAGTCTTTCCTCGTAATTAATGCATAGCAGATTTATGAAAAAATATTATTTTTTAGCAAAAAAAAAAAAAATAGGATGAGTTACCAATGGATTCAATGGAGCTTCCTAACCATACCAAACCTTCCGAGAAGATACCAAACCTAACCTAACCTAACCTAACCTAACCTAACCTAACCTAACCTAACCTAACCTAACCTCTGGTTCATCTCTAGCTAACATTTGTGTGTGACGAGATATGGACATAACGCTAGACCAAAATTTTCAGTCACAGAATTCAATCAGTGTGTGTGGCGTGATTACCTGAAACTGAGCCCATGCAAAAGTTGCTAAATAAAAGCTCTTTGATATTATTTCTTCCAACCCTTTACCACCACTTTGCATGGAACACTGGACTGTACCTAAACATTGCCTCGATTTCCCAGTCTGTATATTGCGACGGTGGTGGCTGTCAGACTTTCTGGTAGCTCCCCGTTTTATTGAAACTTCTTTGATGAAGTAAGTCAGCACGTGTCTTTGGCTTGATCTTTGTTCATCTTTGGTGATATCCTCTACCGTAGCACTGTAATATATGTCTTTGGCTCACAGCCGAGGAACCGAGGCATACTTTTTCGGCAGGACAGAGACGGCTGGGCACGTTTCCATTCACCTGATGCTGCTGTTCACTTAGCAGTCAAATTTGTCTAACCCGAGAATTAGATAAATATTGTGGGTTGCATCCTGAGAAGGTCAGTAGCATACCTAGAGAAAACTTCCATTATCTTAAATAAAGGCTTACTGCTCCCTTATAAACAGGAATTTTAAAGCTCCTTCATGTTTAGGAAGTGCCTTCTTGCCTCATCTCGAGCAATCTCAAAGTCGTATGGTGGCGTTGGGTGTGACACTAACAATACCAGTTCAATATGTCTAACCATTATCTGTTCTTTTATTCACTGACTCCATCTTTCTTTGCAAATCGGCCGACTTCTAACCTATGATTCGTCATCTATTCTTTTTCTGTTTTTTTTTTCGTCCGAATGCGGTTATAGGCTATTTGTTGTTTTCAAGTTGCCTCTCTGCTTCTCTTCTCACTCTAACGTACTCATTCTTCATCCCTTTGTTTTTCTCTCAGCTTTCTGTTGTTTTTTGCTTCTATAATTCCCAGCGTCTTTTCAGTGAGCTGTGCTTCCTTACAGTTTTGGTTTAACCAGTGTATAACATTATGCCTTGTAGTGTCTTCTCTTCTTACAAGGACAAATTTCTCTTTAAATTTCCTTGCAGTTATAAGTTAAACGTTTCATTATAGCTTGTGGGTTCTTCCCAATGATTTCTATGTTTATCATGGCGGTTCTAAAATATTTTTTTTTCAATTCCTCGTATTTTAATTTTGCTATCCTCATCACTTCTACTGTCACAAACAGTAAAATGTCAAAAACTTGGTTATATAGTACTCAAAATCTACAAAATTACGGAAATGGATAAAGTAATTGGTAAGCTCCGAGTGCCTCATACCGGCAGGTATGAAGGCCTAAAGACTGACATATAATAATGTAGTGTGTGAGCTTATGACTCTGTTTTTCCTCATAGAGTTTACACGTAGAGTCCTCAGGATTGGGAGACTCGTCTCCTGTTGCTACCTGATACAGGTAACGGTAGACCAACCTGATCCTAACAACCAATGTAAATAAATAGCCACGTTTGTGGTAAAAAAAAAAAAACTATTTAACACTGTCTGGTGGACGTTCAGTGATGCCCATATTTATAAGTATCAGATCTAAACAAACCATTATTTTTTATGCTAGTGTTATCAGGCCTTTAAGAGTATCATTACTCTCATATCAGCGAATGTTTGGAGAAAAATGAACAAATCCACAAGGGCCGTGACGAGGATTCGAACCTGCGTCAAGCCCGTTGTGGATTTGTTCATTTGATGCATCACGCAATTGTAATTCCTGTGTGTATTGGAGAAATATAGTTAGCGCAAATCTAATAAAATCTTCGGGGAACGATTTCCACCTTCTGGGGGCTCTACCTGATACCCTGTCACTCTACTCGGGTCAATACTTCACGCTAAGAGGATCTATCAGTTTTTCCCTTTGAATACACGTGAAGAGTAATCCTCCATTGATTTTCCCTTCTGAGACGATTCTTTGAGTAACTCCCTCGTTTAAGTTCAGACCCCTTGAGTGATCCGGCGTCCAGGTTCCTACCCTTGTGAGACTTCTCTCGTGTCGTCTAACTTGTCGATATAACAATATTTCAACAGTATTTACAAAGGACGTGAAGCAGCAAGCGACTAATAGAGCCAAACGAAGCTGTTATTATTGAAAGGTTTGCGGCGGCGCAAACCGAACCATGTAAGGCTAATCAAGGCTTATACCATGTAGGGCTTATATGTTGACATTTGACCATGTCTGACTTTAGTCTGAGTTCAAGGCTTATGTCAGAGTATTTTGAAAGATCATCAAGATATTATACCCAATAATTTTTCCCTTGAAGCGGCTTTACATCCAAACTACTTGATTGTGACTATTTTATGGTACTTCCTCTTTAGGATTGGAATATCAAAGCATTTTTCTTAATAAATAATGTTCAATGTCTGTCGATTATGGTTAATATTGTTTCTCTTTCACGACAAGATTTTCGGTAGTATGACTTAAATCACGCCTCCTTCTCCTCCTCCTCCTCCTCCTCCTCCTCCTCCTCCTCCTCCTCCTCAGAGAGCTGTGAACTTTGCAGGTTAATAATCATGCATCATTTGTACAACTTTGCCAGGTGCTTTAAAAAAGACCAACTTTAAAACGCTTTAAAACGCTTTAAAACGCTTTAAAAGAGACCAACGTCGTCTATGCCTTCAAATGCCCACTTGAGGACTGTAAGCCCCAAAGAACTCAGTATATAGGCAAGACAACAACATCTCTTTACAGACGATTAACAATGCATTAGCAACAGTGCTCCATTGAGGAACATATAATCTCTTCCCACAACCAGACCATCACCAGAGAAGTCTTAACAAACAACACAGAAATCATCGAAAAATACAGCGATAGCAGGCGGCTTGACATCTGCGAGGCACTACACATCAAAAAGTCAACACCAGCAATCAACAGCCAATTAATGCACACCTATATTCTACCCACTTCAAGACTCCGTACCAATATAGAAGCATCAAGAGGAAGTATGGGCCAATAGGCCCTTTGCAGTTACTTCCATCCTTCCCTCTCATTTATCCAATTAATACCCATTGTTCCGTATTCTGTCTTGTGTTGGTCAAAAGTTTGTTCACCTCATACAAAACTGTTGCAACATATCACCTCACCCAAATGCGAGTATATAAGACAAGCTGTTTAAGTGTTTATCGTAAGAAAAACTCTGTTTAGTGTTTTCAGGTTATAATTGTGTGTGTGTAAACTAAAGTCTTTGAAAATGTAATAAGTTATTACGAAACGCGTTCAAGCGTCGCGTCAGACTAGAAATAAAAATGAATTTTGGAGAATTGATTTTTCAATTACCATCGACAGTAAAAAGAAACATAAGAAATATTGAGAAAATTCGTGTTAGAATTATTAATCTTACTTTTTCGGTCATATTTAACAACATATATATATATATATATATATATATATATATATATATATATATATATATATATATATATATATATATATATATATATATATATATATATGTATATATATATAATATATATATAATATATATTATATATATATATATATATATTATATATATATATAAAGCACATACACATCTTCCACTCCCACTGACTTCTCATCTCGTCTCACCTGTTGCTGGCGCTGCAGTGGAATTACTTCATTAACTGTCGAGATCGTTGAGTCTGCTGCTGCTTTTTCCCTGCCGTTATTACCTCTCTCTCCTGTGTCCGCTGGCTGGCCTCTGGTCAGAAACTCCTTTGGTCTTCGGTTGCGACCGAAGAACGAAAGGAACTCAGATTGCTGTCATTTTCCCAATTCTTAAACACTGGGTATTTCAGGTCACATTGTGTTTCATGAGAGCTCTCGGGTCTTTACTGAGGAGACTTTACTTATGAGTCTTTACTGAGGAGACTTTACTTATGAGTCTTTACTGAGGAGACTTTACTTATGATTCTTACTGAGGAGACTTTACTTATGAGTCTTTACTGAGGAGACTTTACTTATGAGTCTTTACTGAGGCTTCACTACTGGGCCCGAGAAGTCTCTGATCCACTCGAGGAAATCCGTCTGATGGCCACTGTAATAGAATTTGACAAATTGAAAAATTTCCATCAGTTGCGGATGGGATCTTTTCTGTATTCAAAGTTTGTGAACACTTCGAGGTCACTGGTGCAGAAGGTGAGTGTGACTGGTTACAGCGAGGAGTACGGTCTCGGTGGAGCGAGGAGAGGACCGCTGCAGCTGCAGCGGTCCGCGGGGATATGAGCCAGCCCTCTCCCCCTCTCTCTCTCTCTCTCTCCCTCTCTCTCTCACCAACGCCAGATGCCACATTCTCCAACTCTTAAACCCTGGCTTTTTCACTCTCGCCTTATCTTACGACCTATTAATGTCTTTTTCCCTCTCTCGTTCTTTCTTTGTCTCTCCCTTTCTCAGAGACAGATTCTCTCAGAAAATGACAGATAGACAGATAAACAGACAGACTCTCTTTTCCTGATACATTTTCGAATAGTTCCGTTATTGTTGTTCATATAAGCGCACTATATTCATTCAGTGGCTTCCCGAACAGATATCTGCACAAGAATATACTTGTGTGGGTGGGTGGGTTTTTCTTCTCCTTTAGGTGGGTTTGGTTTCTCTCTGGGTGGGTAGGTGGTGGGTGGGTGGTTCCTCTCTTGGTTGGTAGGTGGGTGGGTGGTTCCTCTCTTGGGTGGGTGGGTGGGTTGGTGTTTCTATCCTGGGTGGGTAAGTGATGCCTTTTACTTGCCGCTGGACGAGTGAACTGTATGGGTGCTGAGGGTGGGTGGCTGAGAGGGTGGGTGAGGTGTGGGGTGGGTGAGGAGAGTGCGTGATGTGTGGGGTCACTGAGAGGAATTACATCCGCGCTCTGACACCCTGGCTGAGGCATTGATCGCTGTGTGAACGCAATTTGCTCTGGTTTATTTCAGATCCCTTCTGAAGGAGGTCCATTACCACAACAATGTGTATTTCGGCACCACTCTTACCACGGCGGTTAGTGCAGTCAGAGATCTTTGCTTATCGTCTAACCGTGCAAGAGGTAACTTACGAGAATATTTACGAGAGAACTTATGAGAACTTACGAGAACAAATGAAAGAGATTATCACTCTTGCAAGTTCCCGTATGCAGATGTTATTATTGTTTTTATTATGAAAATTTGTTATATATGAAGTAATTAGTGAGTAAATGGAATGACCTAATGGAGCAGCTTGTAGAGGTTAATTATATTCATAACTTTAAAAGCAGGTATGATAGGGTAATAGGCCAGGAGTCATTGTATTAGACAAGTAACGGCTAGAAAAGTGGGTTCCAAGAGCTAGAGCTCAATCCTGCAATCACAATTTGTGAGTACACCCCCCCCCCACACACAGATGACAAATATTAAGCAAGAAGAGAAGGATGGGCGGATTGTATTTTTTTGGACTGTCGGAAACCCTTTGACACAATACCCCATAAAATGTTGATGCTAAGCTGGAGAACAGGCAGGAGTAACTGGTAGGGCGCTCCATGGATAAGGGTACCTAAGCAATAGGAAGCAGAGAGTTACATGAGGGTGAGACCTCAGATTGACGTGAATCACTAGTGTGAGTCCCACAGGCTCTGTACTCGGATCTATCCTGTTTCTGATATACGTAAATGATCTCCCAGAGGGTATAGACCCATTCCTCTCAATTTTGCTGACGATGCCAAATTTGAGAAGGATTAAGACAGAGGAGGACTGCTTGAGTCTTCAAGAAGACCTGGACAGCTGCAGGAATGGTCGAACAAATGGTTGTTAGAGTTAACCCAGCAAAGTAATGTAATGAAGATAGGGTAGGAAGCAGGAAACCAATACAAGAATTATTGGGGGATGAATACTTCAGGAGTCAAGGAGGGAGAGGGAAGACCTGCGGGTTATATCACGCCAGACTGTCCCCTGAAGCTCATATCAAGAGGATAACATCAGCGGCATAGGTCGGTTGGCTAACATAAGAACGGCCTTTAGAAACTTGTGTAAGGAACCTTTCAGAACATTATATACCACATATGTCAGACCAATCCTGGGTATGCGGCCCCAGCATGGAGTCCATATCTAGTCAAGCAAAGACTAAACTGGAAAGATTCAAAGGTTTGCCACCAACTTACCCTAGCTGAGAGTATGAGCTACGAGGAGAGACTACGGGAATTAAACTTCACGTCCCTGGAGACAGAAGAGTTAGAGAGAACATGATCACCACATACAAGATTCTCAGAGGACTTNTGCCAGTGTTCATGTGTTGAGTGTTGCTGTGAGCATTGTGTGTAGGTTGTGTCACTGTGCATTTGCTGCGTGCTGGTGTGTGCATGAGTGTGAGGTAGCAGGGAGTGTACACTAGAGTGGGGTTATCACTTTTTGTTACACTGGGGGGGTATAATAAAAAGGAGGCCTGTTCGAAGACCGGGCCGCGGGGACCTAAGCCCCGAAGTCATCTCAAGATAAATAAAAAACAAAATAAAAACAAAACAAAAATATTGCACATCTGACTCTCTCGTATCCTTCACCCGGATAATCGTACATTGAAAACGTAACCTTAGCAATAAATGAATATCAACGATCAGGTAACGCCATCAGCACAACATCCAGTCCTCTCTTCCAAATGCGTCAAGGGTAACTTTAAAATACAACATTAAACCCCCTGCTAAATCCCTAAATCATCGACGCGCCACTGTGACGCATCTTCCAGCATCACCACTATGACTCATCTCCCAGACCCCAGCATCATCAGTCGTGCAGTCATCGTATTGATGAAACCTTGACGCAAACTTTACATTCCGTAAAGGAAAATAACAAAAAATTAATGAAACTTTACATCATGTAAATCACTTATATATACGTAAATATTTTACGAATTAAAGTTATAAATTGGTTCAAAATAGTTATATTTATTATGAAAAAAGTATTTTTCTTGGTTTAATTAGCTATATAAAAAATACATTATTCTCTCCCTAATTGTATCTGAAATTAATAAATCAATTTAATACAAATATTAATATTAACAACAATATTTAGAATCTAAATGGATATACCATGTTGAATGTTTTGTAAGGTAATAATATTTTCATATAAAAACAAAATTCATTCGTTCAGTTCTTATTTGGAAATGTTAACGCCGAGACGGCAAGTGGAGCTGAAGTTAGCAGCGAGAGTCACTCAACAAGTTTATGTAAGTTAGCTGAAGAGAGGGTTGAGGGCGAGAGGTAGATGGCACCTGAGTGGGAGAGGGAGAGGGAGGCGAGGAGAGGTGAGAGGGAGTCGAATGAGAGGGGAGAGAAGGAGGAGTTGAAGGTAGGAAGAAAGATAATATATTAGAGCAGAGGTGGAAAGGTAAGAAATTAAAGAGGGGAGGTAGGAAAACAAGAGATTAGGAATAGTGGGAAGGGAGATAGGAGAGAGAAGAAATTAAGAGGGAGAGAGGTGATAGATGTATGGCAGAGGGAAAGGGAGAGAAGAACAGAAAACCTTAGGCAACTGTGCTACCTTCAAGCAGTACAATAAATAGGATATAAAGAACAGAGAAGAGTGAAGGGTGCAGAAAATGCAGCCTATCCCTTTATATTTATAGGACTTATAACACCATATAATCTTGAGTACTAAGATGGATTGTAAGAATATCACATTCTATACTATTAGTTTTGTAGACGGCACGATAAAAAATGCCCAGACCCAGACTAAAACATTCCTATGGTAAGTATAGCATATTTATTTACTACATTAAGCCTAAGGTTGCGTATTTTAGGCCTAAGATTAATTGGATTAGTTAGGCAAGGCGTAAAAAATAAGGCTCCCTTGTAAATACAACTAGTAAGTACTTGTAGGAAATTATCTGCGTGACTTGCTAGAGAGAGAGAGAGAGACCAAGGCATTCCAACTCCCTCCAACCCCAGCCCCCAAAAAGAGGTATTTCATTACATTTAAATTTAAATTAAAATTTTGCCCCGAGGGGCGAGTTTATTGGGCAGCGTCACTCATCTTGTGAGTGGACACACCGCCATAGCAGCATGTACAACACTCTCCAATAGGAAGAAAACCCGCTGGTTGTTCATCCTGTCACTTGTACCCAGACACAGCTGGGACTTGCTTAACTGTCTCAAGTGAACAGCTTCTCAAACAAGAAGATTAACATTCAGTACTGGATTTTTTGCTCATTTGTTTGCCATAAATGAAGGAAGTACCAGGTCCTTGTACTGTAAAATATAACATAGGAATAATGTGCGTGTGTCTAATATCTCTATGGCCACTGGCACTAGTTGAATGCCGGTCTCCCCTAGTGAGTGTGCCCCTTGTGTTAAATAGCCTGTCTTTATCTACCCTAACACAGCCTCGCGGGCGGCTGTACTCACCTAGTACTCACCTAGTTGTGCTTGCGGGGGTTGAGCTCTGGCTCTTTGGTCCCGCCTCTCAACCGTCAATCAACAGGTGTACAGTTTCCTGAGCCTATTGGGCTCTATCATATCTACACTTGAAACTGTGTATGGAGTCAGCCTCCACCACATCGCTTCCTAATGCATTCCATTTGTCAACCACTCTGACACTAAAAAAGTTCTTTCTAATATCTCTGTGGCTCATTTGGGCACTCAGCTTCCACCTGTGGAAGCTGAGTGCCCTGTGGAGGCTGTGTGTGTGTGTGTGTGTGTACTCACCTATTTGTACTCACCCATTTGTGCCTGCAGGATCGAGCATTGACTCTTGGATCCCTCCTTTCTAGCTATCGGTTGTTTACAGCAATGACTCCTGTCTCATTTCCCTATTATATATAGTTTTAAAATTATGAATACAGTTTGCTTCCACAACCTGTTCCTTAAGTGCATCCCATTTTTCCACTACTCTCACGCTAAAAGAAAACTTCCTAACGTCTGTGTGTGTGTGTGTGTGTGTGTGTGTGTGTGTGTGTGTGTGTGTGTGTGTGTGTGTGTGTGTGTGTGTGTGTGTGTGTGTGTGTGTGTGTGTGTGTGTGTGTGTGTGTGTGTCTGTGTTTGTGTGTGTGCGCGCGTGTATTTACTATTTGTATTGACTATTTGTGTCTGCAGAATCAAGATCTTGGACACCGCCTTTCTATCTATTGTTTCCTCTATTATTGCTACTAAATATATTTATCAGAAACATTATGATAAATATCGTGAGGTGACATTTATATATGGAACTAATAGAGCAAGAACTCGGCAATGTGATGTCATAGTGGCCAGAATACGCCTGGGATATAGACATATCTGGCAGCTTTCTCCAAACCCAAATGTCGAGTACACAATGTGTCAACTTTGTGAAAGAGAAAACATGCACTCCCTTGAACATTAAATTGAAGAATGTCCCATATTGTCTGACTTTCGCCCTCCTGGGCTGAGGTATGCTGAACTCCGTAAACACTACAGGAATATTGAAACACTTGATGATGTATTGGACTTGAACCCAAGATTGACTTTTTAATACATCTCTTATACAATGTATTGGACCTATAACCTGAGCTTGTAAAATTATCTTTATCACCTTCAGTGGTTACGTGTTTAATATTACACTAGTTTCTGTAGAAGCTATCTTACCCTGTCAAGGTAGGAGAGACATAGGTGAATGTATATATATATGTGTGGATATGTGTAGATATATGTGTATGTGTATTTGTATACAGGGTATATGGAAGCTGGTCAGAATTGCATTTCTCCTTTGTAAACGCACATTAATGACACTATGTAAAAAGACACATCGAACACTGTTACAAAAAAGCATACAATCACATTCTGTGGTTGATTGTTCAATAAATCACTGAATTATATGTTTAACAGATCTCTAACCCTGTCCATGGAGAACAGAAGAAAAAATATATATATGCTGTTAGCATTGTAAATATGTGGCCACGTTTGTGGTAGAAAATAATAATAATAATAAAATCTAACTTTTACTACCAATATTCCTCCCACTACCACACACACACACACACATCCGCAAGACGCAGCCAGCAGCAGCTATGCAGCTCCCAGCTACCTTTTTACTGCTAGGTGAACACAGGCATCCATCGATCCCAGCTGGAGACCCCAGCCTCAGAGAGGAGCACCCGTTCTCAGCTAATAAACCCAGTCCAGTTATCCATATGACAACCTGCCAATCTACACTTCACCTCTGATCACGATGCGAACGAGTAATAGATGCATCATGTGGCTGCTTCTCTCTCCTCACTGATTCATGGGGAGAATAATACAAAGAAAGCAGGGAACAAGTGCGTTAATATGTGAAGGATGCGGGAGAACAAATCAGGTAAATATGCAAATGAACAAAGGTTGGTAAGCTGCAGGAAAACCAAGGGGGAGCATAATGCAGGTGAACAAAGCGTGGGAAACTGCATGCGAACATACTGAAGAAGGCTGCATGTGGATCGTGTGAAGCAGGGTGAAGCAGTTGATACTGAAACTGAATATAGAGAAACAGGTTGTGTAGGGGAAGGGGAGAAGAAAGAGAGGTGGATGTTGGGGGTGAAGGAAGGCGAGAGAGGAAGAGAAAGGAGGAGAGGAAACGACAGTGGAGAGTTGGGAAGTAGGGAGAGATGAGGGAGGAGGGTGAAAGCGTGAGCATACATATATAATAGCTGATTGGAACTTTAAGATAGGTAGAATGATTATGGGTGAGCTTTGGAATGAGAGAAAGAGAGAGAGAGAACCATTATTCAGAAAGAGAGGATAAACTCGGGAGGAGACAGAATAAATAGTAAACCAAAATTCCGAAAATACAAGCTGTTATTCCGATTTTGTTTGTCCCGGTACAAACGTATTTCAGTGACCGAGTTTAGAGCTGAAATGCAATAAAATACTAACAAATTATATCCCAAAAGTAACAATGAAATAGTTCCCTTTGTCTCCAAGCCCTAACCATATTCATCCAATTACGAACAATATCACGAAATACTTTGGAATAATAATGCCGATAACTGTGCCAGTTAATCTGGATTAAGTGTAAGTGGCTGTAGATAGTAAAGATCAGAATGCTTTCTGGATTACTCCGCCTGCTTGGGGTTACTGTGCACTGATCAGGAACCTGTTCTTATCTTCTCAAGTCACGTCCCATTATTCAGTCACTGGTAGTTGAACTGGCAATTATTTACACGTTGTAAGATCTAATATAAATTTGCGTCCTCAGATGAGATGAGATGGTGAAGGTTTTGCACGATTCGGTATTTTAGACGCGTACTTAATTGTACGGTGTGATACGATAGACATATATTTATCTGTACGCTGTGGTATGCTACCTATTGCATGTTGTGGTATGCTAGAAGGATACTTATTGCATGCAAGTGGTATGCTAGAAGGATACTTATTGCATGTTGTGGTATGCTAGAAGGATACTTATTGCATGCAGTGGTATGCTAGACGCATTCATATCCTACGTTACATCCCGGTGGAACAGGGACAATCGTTTCCTGCCTCACAGGTACGAACTGGCTGGAGATGTGGCTGTTTCGTCCCGTGCTGTGTGGTTCTCTGAGTAGCCATTTAGCCCCTACAGAATTCATCATACATTTACGCAAACACTTAAGGGACCCTGACATCTTTCGTCTTTGTTGACATTTAAATGTACAGTTTATTAGCTTCGAAGCACTCCTCTAGTTACTTAGAACTATAATATCCCTGGATTGGTGAAGTTTGAAGCTACGTAATCTGTTTAATAAACGTGAAATAAAGCTCTGTTATTAAGCAAAGATACACAGGTTTCGTAAGTAAATGCGAAAATGCTTCATGAATCCTGGCCAGGGTAAAGAGGAAGCCCGGGACCTGAATCACGCTCGGCATACACCTCTTTATAAGAATCTACATTGCTGGAAACCAATGTAAATTTTATTTTAGTTGAGGTTCGTGTTACTTGTAATACATTCTCTTTATGGTCATTTCTTCACGTTCGTTCATCGGTTTTAGACTGGAAACAGTCATAGAATTTTCATCAAAATAAATATTCTTGACAGTCAACTTCTACGAACTTTAGAGGAAAAAAATTCTTTAAACAGAATTTATGGCAGATTTGTTTTTGTTTAATCAACCATTTGTCCTGTGGCTGAGAGAGCTTGGCAGCCGCTTGTAACCTCTTGTGTTGCACGACTGCCAACTGTGGGGCAATTTATGTGATGCCTGAAATTGAAAATCGGCGTTTGATGCTTTATTGCATGAACCTTTATTGCATGCGTGAATAGTGAGCATGTTGCTCACTATTTGTCTTAACCTAACCTTTTATTGATTTTGCATGGGTATCCATCTCACTATATCTCCCTGCACGGATCTCCACTTACATGGGCCTATGTTTTCTCAACACACGAGCGACCACATGCCTACACTAACCTTCTTTAAGCATACACACACACTCACAAACTGACTAGCACCACACATATACATTATTCTTTCACATATATAGTTCATCTGTCCCAAATATCACATGTAAGTTGCTCTCTATTCTTGAGTCGTCAGATAATAAGAGTCGTCCCTACAGACCGTCATTGTAAGGCAAACTTCCACTAACAAATAAACAACAGCAAGACCTTCCTTAGCAGAACTGCTCCTTAACATTTCCCCATATAATTATTCCTTCAATAAACTTCTTAAAGAAAGCCCCTACCAACTGGAATTCTCTTTTTTATGTTTCCTTCCACTTTGATAGAGCGAGGGGCCGGCCTTATTGTAGGGTCGATCCCCGACAGTCGAAGTGTTTGGGCACTGTTCCATCCCTCCGTCTTCATATTCCAGTTCCTTGACCTCATATCACATCCAAATATAGTTACTCTAGCTGCGTTTTTTTATCCCTACCTTACCTTTATGCCTTAAGTAATGATTCCAGGAAATTAGTCTGTAAAGGAATCTTAGTGAGAATTCCTTAGCTTCAATGTTAAACCCTAATTCTCACATCGTTGTGGAGACTCGCACGATAAGCCAACAAAGAATTTTCATTCCACGAGGCCGCATTCCTTTCCGGGTTACTAATAAATAAATTTGTTATTAATCCTTTGTATCCGCTTTCCTTGTTTAATGTACTACCTCCTTATGTACCTTATCTTCCTTTTTCAAGTCACGATTAATTTTTTCCCAATACAAATTTGAGTGTTTAGTTTGAGCTTCGAACACATCCTTATGGAGCCTGTCTTATATCCAGCGTTGGACGGGATTATACTATGATTCTCTCAACTCTTATTGCAAACTTTCAGTTTCAAGTTTCCTCCGTTTATCTATTTCTTCTCATTCTCTCTCTCTCTCTCTCTCTCTCTCTTCTCTCCCTCTCTCTCTCTCTCTCTCTCTCTTCTCTCTCTCTCTCTCTCCTCTCTCTCTCCTCTCTCTTTCTCTCCTCTCTCTCTCTCCACGTAAATGCAAGTAAGCCAAAATACGTAACAATTCGCACACCGCACACACACACACACACACCATACCACACTACTCTTCTCAGGGGAATCGACAGGGTTGATAAAGACAGGCTGTTTAACACAAGGGGCACACGCACTAAGGGACACAGGTGGAAACTGAGTGCCCAAATGACCAAAGAGATATTAGAAAGAAGTTTTTTAGTGTCAGAGTGGTTGACAAATGGAATGCATTAGGAAGTGATGTGGCGGAGGCTGACTCCATACACAGTTTCAAGTGTAGATTGATAGAGCCCAATAGGCTCAGGAACACCTGTACACCTGTTGATTGACGGTTGAGAAGCGGGATCAAAGAGCCAGAGCTCAACCCCCGCAAGCACAATTAGGTGAGTCGGTGATTACACACACACACACACACACACACACACACACACAAGGAAACACCTTTTCAGTGTTTAGACAGCGAACAAGATAAATGATCTTGAAGTAGAATTATTAGATATGACGTATTAAATGATGTCATGAGTCATAATGCAAGTCAACTGACAGTTGTTCAGACACTACTCAAGAGCTGAAACTTTCTCCTTTAAAACCTGCCAAGTAAGAACTATTAGGCCAGAACATATATTTACACACT
>WNGS01167840.1:8931088-8957671 GCA_020271785.1 Procambarus virginalis | reverse complement strand
GATGGACTTCACTGTAGGGCTAGAAGGATTGTCCTCACCCTAAAACAAAAGGAGTGGGCCTTATTCCTAGATCCAGAGTGACAGGTCCCACCCCTAGATCCAGAGTGACAGGTCTCACCCCTAGATCCAGAGTGACAGGTCTCACCCCTAGATCCAGAGTGACAGGTCTCACCCCTAGATCCAGAGGAGGTGGTCCTCACCCTTCTAGTAGACACTAGTTTCACCCAATTTAAACACAACTCCCAGCGAATTACTTTAGGACACCAATTCCAGCACGAAATCCAATATGTCTCCCTGGGAGGTTCCAATCCCACAGTAATTCTGAAGCAGTTGCAGTCCACACCAAGTGACTCATCTGAGGGTTCGCCAAGTTCTCCAATGGTGGCAACAGTTCTGGCTCTTGTCTCAAGATAGATTTTATCTTACCGCTCATGGATAGCTACATCCGCCGCACTCACACAACGATTGGTTCGAAAGTTTGTTTTAATTGCTGGTAAATAACTTAGAGGAATGTATTAATAACAATAAGTGCATATCAGGATTATGAGGTCATGTTAATTTTTCAAGCTACTAAGTAGGGCCTACGGTTCAGGTGAGCGGATATAAACACCAAGCGAACAATTCATAAACAAAATAAATGAAGTTTCTCTCCTGTCTGCACTTTTCATTATTGATGGGGTCACTCCATCAGAGCAGTAAACAAAAAAAAATAACTCAGCATTGACTTTAAAAAAAATAAACAAATAATCTAACAAAAATTTTGATCAGGATGACTGATAAAAAATCTTCAAGTTATGGCAATATTTTGCCATGGAAAGTTTTCGAGCACTTCCGAGAAATGTTTAAGGAAAATTTCAAAGTTTTATCTTATAGTTTGTAAGATATTCACAGCAAAAATGGTGTTCCTAATATGAATTTTAAAGTTAAAAGGAGTAAGAGTAATATAATCCCGGTGGATGCTGCATGAAAATGTTTTGCTAGAGTCAATAGCAACTCTCAATTGTCAATCAACTGTTACTAACTACTAAAATTTTTTTATTATTTTTTCACACACACACACACACACACACACACACACACACACACACACACACACACACACACACACACACACACACACACACACACACACACAGTCATTGTGTGTGAGTTATTTCGGAGTCATTGCTGTAAACAACCGATGGCTCGAAAGGCGGGATCCAAGAGTCAATGCTCGATCCTGCAGTCACAAATAGGTGAGTACACACACACACACACACTCAGGAAGTAGCCCGTAACAGCTGTCTAACTCCCAGGTACCTATTTACTGCTAGGTACCAGGAGCATCAGGGTGAAAGAAACTCTGCCCATTTTGTTTGTTTCTCACCGTGTGTGTGTGTGTGTGTGTGTGTGTGTGTGTGTGTGTGTGTGTGTGTGTGTGTGTGTGTGTGTGTGTGTGTGTGTGTGTGTATGTCACACTGTCAATACTGTCACTTAATGGCAGTATTGAGTGCCGTGTCGAAAGCAATTAAGGAGTACACAGAGAGTATCTTTGTAAGACTTAATTGGGGAAATAACAGACGTGACATTGTCTCCACAAAGTGTACTCTCGTCTTAGTGTGTCTCCGAGGTCAACACCCGGGGATATCTTCGGCCAAACTTACTTAACTCGCTCACCAATTTATTTAAAATTATCGTTAATAATTTTAATGCCGTTAATTTAAATATATATTTCTTTGCTCATTTATTCGTCATTTATTTTGAAATTAGTGATAAAAAATAGATCAAGTTGCAAAAATGATGATTTAAGGGTTAAGAAGATAAAGAGAGAAAGATGGGCGATGGGGTAAAAAGGGTGTTGGAGCAAGAACTGGGATGGGGTTTAAGAAGGGTGATGGGGCAGTAAGGAGGAAAGGACAGGAAGGGTGAAGAGGTAGGGTCGATGAAGAAGAGGTAGGGTGGGTAACCTACCTCTTGAAGAGGTGGAGAGTGAAGAGAGTAAACAGTTAACGGACAGGAAGATGGAAAAGGCAGAAAAGGTAAAAGGGGCAGACAGGGCGTAAAGTCAGAAAGGGATCACGGACTAGTGATCAGAGAGATCGGCCTCGTATTATCCCGGCCCGAGATTGAATCCCCGATGATCCAAGTGAAGTAGATGCTACATCCTTACGTAAGAAAACACAGCAATATGTAAACAAATTTTTTATTTTATAGCTTAGGAGGAGCGACGTATTAATAACCAATTACATCAAAGTATTTGAAAAAAAAACACATAAGGAACTTGTGTTTCTCTGGCTACAAATAGAATTAGAAGGACACATATAAGCAGGTAACAGCAAAACACTAGAACACCTACAAGTGATATGTGATAAAATATTTACTCCTAAATCCCTCTGTGTACTGTGGAATCGCTCCAGAGAATGTAGTTGTGCTAATGTAAAGAATCAAAAAACTTTAAGACAAGTTCGAGTGATGTGCAAAAGAAAACGGGATTCTAAGAACTTTCACTGTTACACATTAGGTAGCCACCTATAGTGAAGGGGAAGGGAACTATCAGGAGAAAGCGCTAAGTCTTCACGACTACATTGCACTTGGAAGGAATTAGGAGAAGGATTTGGGATAGGACGGAAGGAAGGAATAGTGCCTAACCACTTGGACGGTCGGCATGGAGCGAAACCGTCGGTCTACCGTCTAGCAAAAGTGGAAGGGATTCACATATAGGGAAGCACACGGTCATAAACATTTTAACGAATCTCACAAAAAGTATAACTTGAGATTCAATTAAATGAAACCCGATAAGACTATACCCAAAGTTCTGTTGTTAAGTCATTTGAAAACTCTTGTTAATTACTCAGGCGCGTGGAGATAAGAAAACATTTTCCTTGGTGTGTAATAGAGACCAAGCCAGTGTTCTCGCAGCCTTTCCTCGTTGCTCAGACCAACCAATTGAGCTGGATGGTTGAGCGACGGTCTCGCTTCATGCAGGTCGGTGTTCAATCCCCGACCGTCCAAGTGGTCGGGGATATCTCACCATTTCTTCCCCCCGTCCCATCTCTGGCACGTTCCCCTGATAATTCCTTCCATCTTCGTTGCTCAGCTTGCCAAGTTAAGAGACCCATTTTGAAACAAACCTTTGAAGATTCTCCTAATTTACTATCGTCTTTTATTAAATAGGGAATTACACCTGTTGCCATCACATTCAAGTAGAGGACTAACATAGGTGTTAGACATAACAAACCTTTGCATAAGTGTTTAGCAATGCTTGTTATGTGTTCTATATCATGAACATCCCTACAAATCTTAATTTATTTGTCACTCAATCTTACAACTGCTTAGTTCATTTTTGCTTCTAAATTCCTACCAAACTCTGATGATAATTGATTATCTCCTGACGAATGTGAAAATCTTGTACGCTCCCACTGGTCAGGTGGGACTTAAAGGATCATATATAAAATGCTAACCACCATGGTGCTTGTCTTATAGTAACCAGCCTGAAGCCATCATCACCGCCACTCTTCTGGCCAAAAAGGTGTCCAGCAGCTGGACACCTTCATAAATACTGTCCAGCAGTATCCTTCCCCTTGATAGAGGCCACGTAGTTAGGACTGACGGTTAAATGCGAGCTCAGCACACAATATATCCTTTGACGACCAAAGATCACATTCACTCCAAATAATCTACCGCTTACGGGTTATTCATGTCCGTGCCACCTCTAGGACGGCTTAATAAAAAAATTGGGCTCAGAAATTTTTATAGGAGTTTGCAGTGGGAATAAATCTAAGCGTTTTCTGCTGGGGCAAAAGACCGTCAGGAGAAATATAAGAAAAATATAGCAGAAGAGACACAATATCTGTTATCCCGAGATCATGACGAAATACATAATTATCTCATCAAGAACACCTGCTGTGTTTGGCATGGCGACAACTTCGTTCAATGTCACCTTCCCGGCAAATTAATTAATCATCAGTGTGGCGAACACGTGCAGGTGAGCAGCCGTCTGCCTCGCATCCTCACTTTGAAACGTTACTCGTCCGAGGTTGGAGAGTTCCCTTACAAGAGCCTTTGATGCATAAGTGTCTTGATGCATTTATTAACAGAAACTAATAGGTTTTTAGTGTTTGGGCTTCTGATTCACCGCTATCAGGCAAGATGTGTTCATATGGGTGGTTTCAGTAGCTGTTTCTAATTGTAGTTTTCTCTTGACTGTGAACTGTCTCTCTTGATTTATTTACAATCTGTCTGTCAATTATCGAAAGATAGCCTATGCCTCTCTTTCCTTCGAAATCTCTCTCTCTCTCTCTCTCTCTCTCTCTCTCTCTCTCTCTCTCTCTCTCTCTCTCTCTCTCTCTCTCTCTCTCTCTCTCTCTCTCTCTCTCTCTCGCTCACGTTCGCACGGTCAACAATGGATCATTGTTGTTTCTGCTTTATTATTCTTGCTCTACGTACTGGGCTTACTATTCCTGGCTGCTGTTGTTTTTCTCATTTCAAAAGGAGGAGATAGCACTCATGTTAAATAAAACAAAATTAACTACATAGGGAAAGATACAGATAGATAAAGATGGAAACTCTCCTAGGAACACAACCAGTTCCCACTCTNAAGATTGGTATACCTTGATTGTTGCAAAACCGTGTGTCACTACTGTGTGGGCATAGTAATTAACGAGTTGCAGTAGTCGCAACTGTATGTGGGCAGTGCTATTTATGTTTTGCATGCCATTATATGTGTGACCTATGTAACCTTAGGGTTACTTTGTTTCTTTAAGTTGTGTTGAGTACTTAAGGATTCAGTGAGTTAATTAGGGGTAATTAACTGGATAAGGGGGTGCACACTTGAAGTTGTTGAATGAGTGAGTGCTGTTATGGGAGAACAGTGTTGAACTTGAGCTTGTGGGAATACGTGTCCGGTGCAATTAATTGTCCGTGTGACAATTAATTGACCACTCTAGCTAATTATGTAATTAGCATTCTCATCATGAATTCACGTAGTGGGAGAGGATCTGTCAGTGATAGTGCTAACGTCAGTTGCTCGAGACTAACTGCCTTTCAGGGTTGGGGCAATTAGTGGCTCATGATAATTAGTGGAGTAATTAACGTCTGGAGTCTTGAGGACTCAGATGACTCGGTAAAGCGAGGTCATGGGGTTAGCATAATACGTTATATTAATCATATTCTGTCTGGTGACAGTGGATTAAGTTGCACTCATTGTTAATTAGGGTAATTAACTCCTCTTCCGTGAATTCACAGTGTTTGATGAGACCTGCTTAGGCAGTGCGGAGTGAGACGTATTTATGTATGATTAATTATCGGTCCTGGTGACAGTTAATTAATTGCTCAAGGCTAATTAGGGTAATTAGCACTCATTAGTAAGTAAACGTAATTAATGTTACACAGACTGTTGAGAAGCCACCCACTTGGGGTAGGCTTAGTTAACGTAACTCAATTGGGATGTAATTAGTGGTCCGTTTGACCTTAATTAAGAATTACTCACTGAATACTTGCAAGGAGTCAAGTGTGATGTAATTTAAGAGTTGAGTTATTGTGACAAGAGGACTTGTGTTAACGTAGAGTACTATCATGTTGTTGTCTAGAGTGAGACACTTGTTGTTATTAAAGTAGTACTTGTTGCTGACTGCTGTGATCAGTCAATTTCCATCATTATTCACATAATCAATGTTGCAATTGATTAAGGCAATTTCTTTTGGTTATCGTCTAGTGACGTGGGTAAAGTAACTTAGGGATGAGTGGAGCTGTGTCCCAGAATCCCACCTTGCCTGACTGTGTTCACTTTAGTTGTGATAGGGGTGAGTCACTGTTAGACTACCCACCTGATTACGGGGGTCTCTCCTGTTAGGAGGGAGGACCTTAAGCTTGTGATTAGAGTAGCTGCCACTAGGAAGTCGTGTCACTATTGATTGCTTGCTTGTGTCATCAGTGGATAAATTGTTCAGTTAGTTCATGTTGTCAGCCCGAAGTGTCAGCAGGATGGAGCCTGCTGTCATTTCTCGAGGGGCTGTTGAATAGCTGTGTTGCAAATGCCACTGGTTGGACTTTAACGTAATTAAATCACTCGCTGTGGTGTAACTTAGTCTGTGATATTTTTCTTTGTATTTGCAATATTGCGTCATCAGTGGGCACACCTGTGTTCAGGTTAGTTCAGTATGCAGCCACACAGCAAGGGTTGCTATTTAGCTGTTGGTTATGGTGCCACTGGATGGACATTAACGTAAAGATAAATTTGAGGAAGGGTGCTGGAGTTGCCAGTGAACCCATTAGTTATTGATGTCATTGAAAGGCTACTGATTTGATTGCATTGCAACCGCTATTGCAGGTGTAGACTGCACTGAGGCGTAGAACAGTTAGGAGGTTACTGGAGACGTGTTCCAGAACTCACTGTGTCATTTGTTGTAATTGTGATTATAGATCTGTTAGTTCTTGCTTGCGTGTTGATTCCTCTGTGGGCACGCTTATGTTCGAGTAACGTCATTGACATTCTTTTGTTTTAATGTAGTAGTCTAGTCTCTTGTTATAATAAATTGTTATTTGTTAACAGTCTTTGATGTCAACCTTCAACTATTCTGTACCACTCCCATTGTTCTGATATATATTTGATATTGTTGGTTTAAATCTTTGATATGACGGCTGCGCTCTTGGGAATTCGAATTCCAATTCATAGCGCCACACAACAAATATAAAATTTGATTGTGAGAACCCGTCGGTTACCCTTTATTGGTTTTAACGTCATGTTTAACTAGGAGGAACCAGCGGCCTATTGTGGACAGGTTTCCACCCCTGCTGGTGGAAGCCTGGCGGTTTGCTCCCGCTTCTCCTTTTTCTACTGGACTCATGCTTAACTGCCAAGAGCAGCCTTTAAACTTGTAGTCCACCTCCTAAGGGAGGTAGGCGTAGAGAAAAATCTCACACTATACCCCCTATTAGACTATTTTACAGGAACTTCTTCTCCACAGCTCATAAAACGGAGGAAAGGGTCCTGAAAGAGATTGTTAATAGAAATGTTATCCCTACAGACAAAAATCAGAAGATACAACTAACGATTTACTATAAAACCAAGAAAACTGCCAACCTACTCATGAGAAACTCTCCAGACACAAAGCAGAACGCTTTGAAAGAGACAAACGTCGTCTATGCCTTCAAATGTCCTCTTGGGGACTGTAAGCCCAAAAAAACTCAGTATATAGGCCAGACAACAACATCTCTTTCCAGGCGTTTAACAATGCATAAGCAACAGGGCTCCATTAAGGAACATATACTCTCTTGCCACAACCAAACCATCACCAGAGAAATCTTAACAAACAACACGGAAATCATCGATAGATACAGTGACAACAGGCGGCTTGACATCTGCGAGGCACTACACATCAAGAAGTCAACACCAGCAATCAACAGCCAATTAACGTACAACTATATTCTACCCACTTCAAGACTCCGCTCCAATATAGAAACATCAAGAAATATGGGCCAATAGGCCTTCTGCAGTTCTATTGGGACCCGACTTCTACTTCTACAAATCTATACCCCGTTTCCATGTTCTGTGTTTCACCCCACTAATGTATTACATCACCTCACCCAAATGCAGGTATAAGAGCCAATGTTGTTTCATTATAATCACATCCCTAAGGCGAAACCAGAAATTATTAACTCATTGGTTGTACCTTATGCGAGTGGACTTGAAAAATTGTCTTTGATTTTTAAGAAACTTAATATAAATTTAGTGTTGACTAATAGTACGATCAAATCCAATTTAATAAAAAACTCCCCTGATACAGCAGGTTGCGTGTATTCAATTCCCTGCAATGATTGTGATTCTGTGTACCTTGGACAAACAGGAAAGTCCTTACAATTGCGGTTGTCACAACATGCTTATAGTATTAGAACTGCCCAAACGTCTAATGCATTGTATCTACATACGAATTTATGCGATCACAATATTAACTGGAATGGTGCAAAAAGCATTACCAATTGTGGGGATTTCGAGGAACGGAATTTAATTGAGTCTGCTCTAATCAGTCAGTGTCCAAATCTTCTTAATGTTAGTACTGGAATGTACAAACTTGATCCATTTTTAAGTTATAATATTGCACAACAGTTTAAGAAAAAACTCTAACTGTTAGAGAGGCTTACAATGTCTCATTATAATTTTATATTTATATATTCATATATTGCGTGTTCATGAGGCTTTTCTTTAATCTTTCATCCTTTTTCTCTGACCGCTTAATCCTCTTTGACCATTCCGAGCTAAGCTATACCTGTCTCTGGTTAATTCTTTCCCTAGGGTTGGGTTGGTCAGGTGTCGGCCTATATATCCTCCCCCTTCCCTTCTCCTCTTGTCAGTCTGGTGTTGACAAAGGCTCTAAATGAGTCGAAACGTTCACCTCCTTTCATTTTTCTCTGTGGATTTTCCGCATAAAATGATCAGTGTTTTGTGATCGTCAATTGCATATATATATATATATATATATATATATATATATATATATATATATATATATATATATATATATATATATATATATATATATATACAGGGAGAGAAAGTCCTGGGCACAGTCGGGATATATATATATATATATATATATATATATATATATTATATATATATATATATATATATATATATATATATATATAATATATATATATATATATATAGATCCCGACTGTGCCCAGGACTTTCTCTCCCTGTCACCACTCCTCCTTCCCCTAATCACCCCTTCTCCCTCTCTCCTCTCTCCCAATCACCACCTTGCATCCTAACTTTTAATACGACGGATGAATCTTGGTGACGACGGAATGTTTTAATTTGAGGAACTTGAGGAATTTCCAATTTCCTGTAAAGGGGGGACATGGGGCTCGACCCCGACCACCCTATGTAATGCCCACACACCAGACCATTTACCCTGATAAATGTAGTGGAGCGGTTGGTACCGTGTCTGGTATCCCTCTTCCCACTCTTCCCGTTTCTCTTCTTTCCCTCTTTCCCCCTCCACCTGTTTTTTTTTTTTTACAGAGGTGGGTATAGAAACAGACGACTGCTGGCTCCTGTTAGCAGGCTCAGCTAAAGTCTTCGCGTCCCATAGCTGATGGTAAGCCTTACCCACGTGTCCCTGGAATACAACCCACCAATGATGCCTTAATCACTGCTGGGTGAGCAGAGGCGTACTGTTAAAGACTGGCGCCTATTCAATCCACCCCGACCAGTATTCGAGCCTAGGCCAATTCGGGCTTCGTGGGGTGAGTGTGTTACCACTACGCCACCATGTACTTCAAACCTCTCCCCTCTCGTTCCCATTTTCCCTCTTCCACATCCCCCAACCCCCTCCTCTCCCGTTCACTCCTTTTCCCCATCTCTCAGAAAATATAATAAGACATCTTAATGAGTACAAATGTAGTAAGGGTTGTGGCACTAATGGGGTGGGTTTGGAGTGGTGAAGCGGAGGGCCTCACGGGTCCCGCATATTGAGTGTCCCATTAGTTAATGGTGACGGTCCTCCTGTATGGAGTAGTTCAACACGCTACTGCTCTAGTTAGGATGTGACGGATTACAGATAATGAGCATTTCAGTGCAGTAGTTCCCTTTGAAAGGGAAGTTTTGGTGTCGAAGGGGTGGGGGGTTGATCAAGGGGGGGGGGATTGCATGGGGGATACAGTCATGGAGGAGGGGGGGGAAGGGAATACGCTAGAGGTTAACGAACCTAATACTCAGTGCAATCATCTCAGCTCCCACTGAGTGTGTGTGTGTGTGTGTGGAGTGGGGAAGTTGAGGAACCACGTTTGCTCAGCATATAATTGAGCCCCCACTGAGCAACCTGTCGTCAAACTAGGCCAGTCTCCGGGGGGGGGGGCATATGACCCCCTACTCAATCACATTTAATGTACTAGGTCTTTAATGTCGGTTTTATGGCCAACATGAATATAAATTAATATATTTTGTGATTCTTCCGAACTGTTAGGATTCGGTTAGGCTAGATTATGGGGTTTTGTTTTTGTTGGGAAATACCTGATTTTATAGAATGTGGCTGAAGCATTTAGAGAGATTCGAACGGAATTTGAGAGCGATGCGCTGTTAGAATTTCATCAGTTGTAAACCGTGAATCAAGAGTTTTTCATTTAAATGCAGAGGTTTGGTAGTTGGATTACCGAACATTTGCTCAATATTTATGAGGGCGGGCTCTCTACTGGGTCTGTGAAGGTTGATAGACTGATAGATAGGATAGACAGACAACAGCACACAGACAGAAGCAGATACTGAGAAAGACACAGCCAGATAAACAGATATTAAGGAGAGAAGGATATGGAAGAGAGGTGGGGTGGGGGGGGGGAGGATGACTGAAGAGAGGGGAAGAAGAAGGTGAATATTAGAAGAGGCGAAAGGAGAGATGAGGAAGACAGATGAGAGAGGGGGGAGGCAGAAGGGAGTAGAGATGAGAAGAGGGAAAGAGAGGTGCGAGAAGTGTGTCCAATCCACTCAAATGAAAATGAAGAAAAGATGATATTTAGGATGTCCATTCCTCAGCACGTCATTGTAACTCATCGTCTGGAGACGTGAGAGAGAGAGAGAGAGAGAGAGAGAGAGAGAGAGAGAGAGAGAGAGAGAGAGAGAGAGAGAGAGAGAGAGAGAGAGAGAGAGAGAGAGAGAGAGAGAGAGAGAGAGAGAGAGTGAGAGAGAGGAAAGAATATAGAGGGGGACAAAAATTTAAGTAAAGGGAGAGAAAGAAGAGTAGAGGAACAGGCAAAGAGAGAAAATGAGATTGGGTTGCATGAAAATTGGGGTAAGGTAGAGAGAGAGACCCGAGTGAGGCCGGGTAACCCCTACCCTCCCTCCCTCCCGTTGTGTCCTACATGACCATACTGGTAGTGCGCATTCTCTTTATAACATACTTTCCTTGTACATTAAAATTCACGAGCATTTATGCATTCGTTGCCACATACGTCCATTGATACATATGTACATATGTATATTCATATGTATCTACATAAATGCGTCTACATGTATATATATTCACTCTCCTGTATTCGTCACGGTCAATTTCACCAGTGGCCGTGGTGGGTACAGGAAATACTCTCTGAAGCAGGAAGTACTCTCCGGTACAGGAAGTACTCCCTGGTACAGGAAGTACTCCCAGGTACAGGAAGTACTCCCAGGTACAGGAAGTACTCTCCGGTACAGGAAGTACTCCCTGGTACAGGAAGTACTCCCAGGTACAGGAAGTACTCCCAGGTACAGGAAGTACTCCCAGGTACAAGAAGTACTCCCTGGTACAGGAAGTACTCCCCGGTACAGGAAGTACTCCCAGGTACAGGAAGTACTCCCCGGTACAAGAAGTACTCCCTGGTACAGGAAGTACTCCCCGGTACAGGAAGTACTCCCAGGTACAGGAAGTACTCCCAGGTACAGGTACTCCCTGGTACAAGAAGTACTCCCAGGTACAGGAAGTACTCCCAGGTACAGGTACTCCCTGGTACAAGAAGTACTCCCAGGTACAGGAAGTACTCCCAGGTACAGGAAGTACTCCCAGGTACAAGAAGTACTCCCTGGTACAAGAAGTACTCCCAGGTACAAGAAGTACTCCCCGGTACAGGAAGTACTCCCAGGTACAGGAAGTACTCCCTGGTACAGGAAGTACTCCCAGGTACAGGAAGTACTCCCTGGTACAGGAAGTACTCCCAGGTACAAGAAGTACTCCCAGGTACAGGAAGTACTCCCTGGTACAGGAAGTACTCCCCGGTACAAGAAGTACTCCCTGGTACAGGAAGTACTCCCAGGTACAGGAAGTACTCCCCAGTACAGAAAGTACTCCCAGGTACAGGAAGTACTCCCAGGTACAAGAAGTACTCCCTGGTACAGGAAGTACTCCCAGGTACAGGAAGTACTCCCCAGTACAGAAAGTACTCCCAGGTACAGGAAGTACTCCCAGGTACAAGAAGTACTCCCTGGTACAGGAAGTACTCCCAGGTACAGGAAGTACTCCCCAGTACAGAAAGTACTCCCAGGTACAGGAAGTACTCCCAGGTACAAGAAGTACTCCCTGGTACAGGAAGTACTCCCAGGTACAGGAAGTACTCCCCAGTACAGAAAGTACTCCCAGGTACAGGAAGTACTCCCAGGTACAAGAAATACTCCCAGGTACAGGAAGTACTCCCAGGTACAAGAAGTACTCCCTGGTACAGGAAGTACTCCCAGGTACAGGAAGTACTCCCAGGTACAGGAAGTACTCCCAGGTACAGGAAGTACTCCCCGGTACAGGAAGTACTCCCCGGTACAGGAAGTACTCCCTGGTACAGGAAGTACTCCCAGGTACAGGAAATACTCCCGGTACAGGAAGTACTCCCAGGTACAGGAAGTACTCCCAGGTACAGGACGTACTCCCAGGTACAGGAAGTACTCCCAGGTACAGGAAGTACTCCCAGGTACAGGAAGTACTCCCTGGTACAGGAAGTACTCCCCGGTACAGGAAGTACTCCCTGGTACAAGAAGTACTCCCCGGTACAGGAAGGCGGTGGTTCGTCCCACTAATTTTGATGATGAGGTTTTCAGGTTGCACTTTGCAATATTGCAAAATGGCTTCGCCGGATGGGTGATTCCCTGAGTTGGTTGCACCATTGAAAGCATTTTTCCCAGGTAAGGTTTATTCCCTAAAATAAAAATAAAATAAAAAGTGAGATCGGTTATCAACTATTTGTTTTGCTGTTAATTAAAATCACATTGTACAAGAAGACAAACTCTGTGATATGATAACAATTTGAGTAAAAATAAAAAAATACCAAAAAAAGAAATAAGCTTGATAGAAAACGCAACAAAAATGTGTGAGAGAGAACGGAGCATTCATGTTTATGGACAGGCTCTTATATTATAAATGACCTACGTGTATACATAGCGTACAGGGCTAACGACGAGTGAAAATGATGTTATGTATACCTCGCCATGTATCAAACAACCCGATGCATTATTATGCATTCGGGAAAGAAGCAGGTTTAGTTAGAGGTAAACTTAAAGAGGAATATATTACATATCTTTGTAACATTTTTATTTAAGTTTGAACCAAATAATAATCCTTCAAAGCCAAATGCAATATACGTATATACATGGAGAGAGTATATTCTCGGCTCTTCGCTGTATTCATACACCGAGTTCAATCTAGTTTGGAACTATGTTATAATAAGGAATAAGATATGGCTGGCTGGCAGGTCAGTGAGCCATTGAGGTGGCTATTATAATCTACAAGATTTTGGCAAGTCTTAAACCCAACTTAAAAAAAACAAAATCCCGCGAGAACAAGACTGTGCACCAAAACGTGTTTATAATGTATAAAGTTTGGAGTTTACTTTAGTCCTAAACTGTTCAGGAATTAAGTAAAGTTAAGTTTAATTCCATTAAATGGTGAGTAAGGTCATTAAGGGCCCCCCATTTTTCATGACCTTTCAGTGGTTGCTAGGCCTTAAATCCAACGCTACAGGATGCCAAAAAAATAAAAATGGTTGAACACTGATTATTAACCAGAAATACCCAGGATTATTTTTTTATGAAAAGTCTCATATTTAATCTCTGCTCAGCTACTGTCTATAATTATAGTATGCTACAGGTGTGATCATTGGTCCTCAATATCGGCTTGTACATTTCGAACATCAAAAATAATGGTATATAGAAATGAGACTCATTTTCCATTTAGTTTTTGTTACCGGACAAGGATCGTGAATGCAACGTAATCCAAATTTAAAAATCTTACCCAAACACCCAAATCTCGCCAATCTAACCTTAGTCAACAACCTAAACCCAGGCAACCTAATCTACCTATCACTTAACCTGTCCAACAAGTCTATCGAAACCCAACTAGCCTAGCCATACTAAATCAACCTAACCCGACTCAACCAATTTTACAAATGTTCTGTTTATTATAATTATTCATAATTTTTCGTTTTGGTATTGTCATAATGCAAAAACCTCTAGTTTTCATTTATTACCGGAAACAATTTTCTTCTAAAACCATCTTCTAATTCAGAAGTTATTAATAACTTTCTAATGATAAACGATAATTACAAATAGAAACTGCATATTGGAAGGGAGAGAAAGAGCTAGGAAATGAGAGGAAATTCTAAATAAGAGAAGAAAGTAGGACAAATGGGGAGTAAGAGAGGAGGGAGAGGAGATGTAAAGAGAGAGAGAGAGAGAGAGAGAGAGAGAGAGCAGCTGTGTGAGAAGAAGGTAAAACGAGAATTGGAAAAGAGAAAAAGTTAGAGGAGAGAGAATGGTGGGTGTCAAGAAAGGTAGAGAAGAAGAATAATAGTGTTATGGGGAAAGAGAGATAGGGAAGAGAGGAAATGTTGTGGAAAAGTAGTTAGAAAGAGTAATGTAGTGGTAAGGGAGGCAGGAGAAAGGGATAATGGTGTGGAAACGCAAGCAGGGAAAAAAAGTAGAGTTTTGTGATAAATAAGATGTTGTTGATAAATAATATTATAAGTAAGTGATGGAAACAAGGAAGGCATTTTTGTGAGGAATAAGAAAAAATATGGAATGGGAAACATATTAATCAGGTGGAAAAAAAAGAGAGAAGGAAAGGAAGAAAGAGAATGGAAATATAACAAATTTGGAGTTTCTAGGTGGAATATTAGGGGTTTCGATTTTTTCATTAAAACAAGCGTACTGCTTGGATCCTCAGTAATTAACCGTGGAAAAAGAGCTTTACCAGAGCTCTTTGCTGATTAATTTCCTCTGATGAGATCGCAAATTTATTAATTCATTATTTCCTCCTTTTCCCAAAATAGCCTCTGATTAATAAATTTTCGAGGCTCAAGTTGTAACGTTTACATACATTAATTTTTGTATGATTTTCCCAATTATGCATAATTTCTGCATAATTTTGCATTCATTAACATTTGCACGATTTTACATACATTAATAATTTTTCGACATCTAATTTACTCATTTCATCATTTTCATCCAGATTTCAATCTCAATCTCACTCTACATTTATGCACTTTATTTCCTGTCCAGTTTAGAATTTCCAAAAATTAAATCTAGTCATTATGAAAGTGGAAATAACACGACCTTGCCTCGTCCATATGTATGTCAAAGGCTATAATCTTTTGACAACCTGACAGAAGGCAGCTAGAGCCAAGACCCAGAGGCTGAGATTCACCCTCCTTGACCCAAGGAGGACTGTGATTAACACCATGTATGTGAGGTGCGTGGTGCGTGGTGCGTGGCGCGTGGTGCGTGAATGGTCGACGATGTCCTTTAGCATCCAGTGACCTGTAAATATTGGAGAATTGCCACGGCGTGTCCGTCTTCACGAAATGGGAAATGATCAATACCCAAAAGAACACTAATGTCATAGAGATCAATGCTGTCTTGAACATGCCACAATGTGGTAAATAATCATGACCTGGAAATAGGAGAACGACTTTGGAAACTATCTCCAGCATTTAAGGAAATTCGAAGAAAACAAAATAATTGAAAAATATTCATGAACTACAAATGAATTCGACCAAGAAAATTACTACGTAATCCCGAACATTTTCACTGACAAGATAACAAATTTTGTCATTGAAAAATTAACAGACCAGAACTTAAAATTGGCCATGGGAACTAGGGATATCATAAGCAACAAGAAGAAAAACACTGATGCTGTGCAACACTAATTCTCTAGGCGACAATGCCAGAAATGAATGCGCTGATTAATGAGGCAGCCATAAACCACTTCGCTCAGCCAAACCAATGCAGACTTAGCACAGTTCAAGACTTAACGCGAAGCAACTATACTATGCACAAATTGATTGATTGATGAAGATTAAGCCACCCAACAGGTGGCACGGGCCAGAGTAACCCGTAATGTCACCTCCCACCTCACCTTCACCATCACCGTCTGCTCGTGACACCTCACTTGTCATATAACAGTCACCGCCCGCACCCCAAACAGAAACCCCACTCCTGTGCCAAGTAAGACCACTACGGGCTCACCATAGCCCGTGCTACTTGGAACTTTTTGTTCCAAGTAGCGAATCTTAAACAACAAACAACATTAGTTACCGTCTTCCTTTGCATTTCAAGGGCTATAAGCATTAAAAGAATTGTATTGCCTTTATTAAATTTTATTGTTCATAGGTATTTAATTTCAATCTTAAATTAAAGCTAATAATTTCACGTTGCATTACCTGATATATTATTTCATAATCATTTATAATTCACGAATTATAGCTTATATTAAATCCAAAAATAAATGAGCTCCCCCCCCCCTATCCCCATAGCATTTTAAAGAGAAAAGATGAAAAATAATTGCAACAGCTTACCTGGAGTAAGTGAAGATGAGGACAACGAGGGGAAGAAAGTAGTGGAGGACCATAAGCGCCATAGTGTAGTATTTCCGAAGTGCTTCATCCGGCCACTGTTCCCGGCACACCTCCCTTCCTGACGACTGGTAGATCCGCATGTCTGCCCGAGAGAAAAGGTTGTGTGTGTGTGTGGGCAATTATCTCCTATCTTCTATCCGAGAAGATAGAATATGGCGGAAAAGAGTTTTAAGGAAAGACACCAGTAGTTCCATAGGAATATATATATTTTCTGTGAAACTACTGGGACTATGAATTCGTTGGATGTCCAGCTACTATGATTTCCACCGTGCCTCATACTACGATGATTTCACCGTGCGTTTTACTAACATTAGTTTATCATACACCATTTGACCACGAATAATCACACGCCATACTGCCAAATGTGGGATGATGGGTGTTTGAAATCTTGGCGTGTTCCTTCCCTCAGTGCAGAAACATCTACAAAAAATGCTGTTATTGGAAGAGGTCACACACAAGTGTACATGCAGTCAATCCCTCGTTAAGAACTAAAACCCAAGTTATTGTTGAAACATAATAGATGAAATTGCGCTTACCAGGAACCATTACGCTTGCATTGTTGGTAACCCCTCTACTTAATCCATGTACAGTATTCCTCAAGGCTTACAGTTAATTCCTCATGGTTTAAGGTTTAGCTACCATGCAATTTGGTGAGCAGCTTCAGGGCACAATGAAAATAGTTTCAGCTGAGGTACGCTCAATCATTTTCATACCGAGTTACAGGTTAACTTGCCCTTTAGTTTACCTCAGGTTCTAGAATCTGTTACGGACGCGAGGTAGAGTGAGTCGGGAAGATGTGGGCAGCTGTGTATGTAGCCTCTCACTGTATACCAACACCAGAACTTTAAGATAACTTTTAGTATACTGGATAGCACAGCGCGAGAAATAATCCACCCCATCATCGCCCTATTCTTATGCATTAAAAGAAATGTTTCACGAGCTTCCTGCATTACCAGATTGCGTCGCTCTTTATAAAAAAGCAAAGCGGAGATATTATGGCAAGTAGTACACATTTTCCGATCGATTTGCTTCCATAGGATTTTAATATGAAATACACAACCTTCAATGTGATATAGGACAAGGTCTAGCCACTTGATTTCGTTTGGATTGAGAAGGAAAATCAACATTACGTTACGAATGTTCGTGTGACAGCTTGTGTTAAGGTGAAGACAGGAAGGTGACGAGAGATGCAGGGCCTGAGGGTCATGTGGTCAATAAGTTAATTAAGGAAGATGAGGTACAGAGGCGAGAAGGATGAGATCTGGAAAGGAATATGAAGAGAGAAGAGTAAGCGTATGTGGAAGGGAAAGGGATACGGGATAAGAATAAAGGTCATTAGTAATAATTGTCATAATCCACTAGCAAGGCGTGTTTGCCTCACCACACACACACACACACACACACACACACACACACACACACACACACACACACACACACACACACACACACACACACACACACTCTCACATGTTTGACCTGTGGACCTGGCAGATGAGTGGACAGCGCTCTACGGTCGTAGTTCTAAGGGCCCGGGTTCGATCCCCGGCGGAGGCGGAGACAAATGGGCAGAACACACAGAAATCCCAATTGCGTGATGCATCAAATAAATAAATCCACAAGGGCCGTGAGGAGGATTCGAACCTGCGTCCGAGAGGATCCCAGACGCTGCCTTAATCGACTGAGCTACGACATGGTCAAAAGACCATGTCGCAGCTCAGTCGATTAAGGCAGCGTCTGTCATGCTCTCGGACGCAGGTTCGAATCCTCGTCACGGCCCTTGTGGATTCGTTCAAATGGGTAGAGGAAAATCCTGTTTCTTTGACCCTGATGCACCTTTTCACCTAGCAGTAAATAGTTACCTGGGAGTTTGACAACTTCTATGGGCTGCTTCCTGGGTGTGTGTGTGTGTGTTTTCACCTAGTAGTTTTCACCTAGCTGTGCTTGCGGGGGTTGAGCTCTGCTCTTTCCGCCCGACTTTCAACTGTCAATCAACCAACTGGTACTAACTATTATTTTTTCACACACACCCCAGGAAGCAGCTCTTAACAGCTGTCTAACTCCCAGGCCTAACTATTTACTGCTAGGTAACAGGTGCATGAGGTTGAAGGAAACTCTGCCTATTTGTTTTCCCGGCGGTGCCGGGGGATCGAGCCCCTGTCCCTAGGTCCATGAGTCTAGGGCGCTGTCCACTCAGCCACCACTCACCAAGGTGAAGTAACACAGGTGTGTGTGTGTGTGTGTGTGTGTGTGTGTGTGTGTGTGTGTGTGTGTGTGTGTGTGTGTGTGTGTGTGTGTGTGTGTGTGTGTGTGTGTGTATGTGTGGAAAAATAGATTGGTTAGAAAGTCGGGGTCCAAGATCTAATAGCTCGAGTCTGCAGATATGATCCCCCAGCCTTAAATCACTTACGAAATCTACGACCCGTCCGGGATTCGAACCTCCGTTGCCTGGGATCACCCCCCCCCCATCACACCCTGGCTAGCTCTGCAGCTAGGTTGATAGAGCGACCGCCTTCCGTGCTTAGGGGTCGATGGTTCGAGGCTCCTAGGGGCCCGGGTGAAGGAATTGTCATTATCCACGTATATTGTGCTTGATAACTTGTATACAAGTGATTTACCGTAAGTGATTACCAAAGATCCCGCGTTACAGCTTCTAGGCATCAATATATATATATATATATATATATATATATATATATATATATATATATATATATATATATATATATATATATATATATATATATATATATATAAATCACCGTAAATGCATTGTCGTTCGTCAGATGTTGTTCCTTACAGCGACCGTTGAGAGTTTATGATCCACGAAATTGCTTCAAATATTTCCTATAAAGAAAACGTCGATATTTGAAAGCTGCATTGCCAAAAGTGGGAGAGAACAACACCGAATAAGGTTCTTGGTGAGAGAATAAACATAAATGGCCCTTTCATTGCAAGCGGAATTGATTACAATTGCAACTTGTTTCTCTTTCACGTGAATTGTTTTGTAATTCCTTTTTAAAATCGATGAAAATATATAAATGGTAATGTAATTTTTGCTTATTTTTTTTCTGAGAATTTATGGTGTATTCATGTAACTGTAATCCCCTTGATATGCCTGCAGGGTTGAGCTTCAGCTCCTGAGCGCGTCCTTCTCAACTACGGGCAGGTTTACTGTACACTTATATGTATAGTTTGCTTCATTGATATCAAGTGCTAATAATCCTTGCTACTTGTCTCCAACTTGTATGCAGATTTGGTTTCCCTGACATCACTAAGGCTAATTTAGATAATGATTAAACCACACACCAGAAGATCAGGCGACGTCCACGACGTTTCGGTCCGTCCTGGACCACTATCAAGTCGAGGATTTACACAAACACACACACACACACACACAATCGACTTGATTATGGTCTTGGACGAATCGAAACGTCGTCATCGTCTCCTGATCTTCTGACGTGTGCTTTAATCATCACGTCTTCAGCCACGTTATTGTGACTCGTCGTCTAAATTAGTTCACATCGACGTCCTTTCGTTCTGCTGTTTCTCGCTCCGAACATTTTCCCATCCACTTGGAACGATCGGTACAAAGACGACCTAATGTTTCTTGCATGGCCGGTGACCGATCCCCCATTATCCAAGTGGTTGGTATTGTTCATTTACTCCATCCTCATAACCTAACTCTTTGTCCTCATCTTACTTCCAAGTGCTGCATAGTCAATCTGGCATCGCGCTTTCTCCTGATAATTAACTTAACTATAGCTTCTTTGTCCACTTTTTTCGACTCCTTAGAGAATTCATCATGATATATCGTGTTCCACGTTCTCCTACAGGAAAGAGAGATTCAGGTCTTTGAAGCTTTCTCTAGTTAATTCCTCTAAATTCTCGAACACGTTTTGTTTCATATTTCTACTTTTCCCTCTATGTTTGCTATGTATTTTTTTATGTAAATCTTGCGTGCCAATACTGTCCAGAATCGCAAGAGAAATGCACATAATTTTGCATAGGGAGCGGAAATATCATTAAATTGGCGTCTCTAGCATTGAGGTTTGGGGCTATGTCGATTTGAAGCCTTTCTCTGATGCTCTTGACTCTTGTTTCATTAAAATTGTCTGAAGGAAATTGTCTCATTTACATTATATTTTGTTCCTTGTTTCTTTCTGCCAATGCTTCTACATTCATAACTCCGAACTTTTCATTGTTAATTTATAATAACGAGTTTCAGATCACTTCTGAAGACTATTTGAAACCTTTTGTATTATTGCAGTCTGTTTACGTCGTGGCCTACGAATAAAACTTAGTCATAATCTCCTTGGCCAAGTTTTTAAATATAAAATACAAAAAAACTTTATGGATTAACAATTACAATACTATTAAGCAGCAATTCAGAATTACTCCCCCCCCACCCCTTTCTTCCTAAAATTCCTTAACAATAATCCACTGGGTTACCAGGCCACCTCAACCAAAAATCCGAGCACTCTACACAAAATATATTTCCTGAACTTACTGACCACTGAGATCAACAATTATTTTTAATAGCCTGCCATCTACAACCACTGTTCTCGTATCAAGCAAGAGAGCGCTTCTTGTCTCTTTGTCTCCCCGTCACTTTGGTCTACTACGTGGCCAAAGTGATGAGGCTAAAGCCAAAGATGATCTCTTTGCCCATGAGGCTTTGCACGGTGGTTATCACTAACTTAAGATCTGGTCATAAATCTCAGATGTTATTAGATCTGCTTCCTGCTCCTAGGCACAGTGATTCAGGTCGTGGCTTGGCTGTGACCTCACCTCAAGTATTGATGTATGACCTATGAGCCCTGATGTTAGCAGTACGGTCCCTGACGAATGTACTGCCGGGGGTGACAAGTGAGAACTACGGATTCTGATGAACACAAATGAGGGAAATTATGGACCTTAATGTGTGTAAGACCGATTCTTACGTGTGTATAGTGGGTTCTGGTAGGCACACTACGAGCGTTGATGTGTGCTTTATGGGCTCTAGCGTGTGCGTCTACTCTCAGGTGTGTACTACGGGTGCAGAGATATGTATTACGGGCCCCTCACATGTCTATAACTAGCCTTTATGTTGGTACAGGCTTGGATATGTGTAATGCGACGTGCCACGTGTTAACTACAGGCCCTATTACGTGTACTATGGACCCTCGAGCTTGTACTACGAACCCGTCATATGTGTACTACTATGTACTACTGAAGTATGTACTACTTCATTAAAATACTGTTATAATTATAACTTCGTCATTTGAAAAAAAAGCAATTAATTTTGGTGAGATATGTAAATACGGTTAGGAACGACCGTAGACTTTATTTACAATTTTTAATTGTTAAATGATTAAATGACTATCCCTCTCGTAGGATGGGCATTGTTTAGCATCACGTAGCCGATTGTAAACAATCTTCATATAGTCTAGGGAAACTGCAAAAAATACCCTTGACCATATGAAGGGTTGACCCTTCATATAGTCTAGGGTAGCTGCTAAAATTCAGGCGAACCTAAATGTGTTAACAAAAATTTAGTTAAAAGTAAATCCAGAAGAACTTAAATGGGTTAAAAAATAAAACTGACTTTGTAACATGTATCAAGTTTAACTAGGCTTCCATTTCTGTTAGGACAATATTGATCCAAACATTCAGGTATTATTTGAGAGAAATTACAGACACCCAAATGCCTAAAAGCATAGAATAAGAAACTATAATTTATTTAGATCTGATATCATTATTATACAGGCAGCACACTAGCCAGTGCGACATAGAGATTGACAGGATCAGGTTGGGATCTCTTTGCCTGTGGCAGGTGACCACAAGTGACGAATCTTTTAATCTTGAGCACTCCTATGCAAATTCTGTAAACAAGACCTAGGTCATAATCTCACACAATATTATTGAACGTCCAGCCATTAGACACTTCAGACCCGTCGGTATGAGGTACTTGCAGCTTTTAAATTACTGTGCTCACTCTCACGATCTTCAAGAAATCTCATAATGAATTCAGAGACTGCCAGTGCAAGATTCTTATCACATGGTCCTGTTTGACTTACAATCCTGCGAGATGGGGAACTTAGTAAACCATAACTAGTTCTTGGCACACCAATGCAATCCTTACACACAGGAATCACAATAACGTGATGCATCAAATGAACAAATCCACAAGGGCCGTGACGAGGATTCGAACCTACGTCCGGGAGGATCTCAGACGCTGCCTTAATCGACTGAGCTACGACATGATTTGTTCATATCCAACACTTCACATAGCAACCCGTCCTCTTTAAAGAGCGTCACATACTTTACCTAAGGTCAAAAATCGTCGAACTGGAAAATGGCAGCGGCTCGCGAAATTGACATACTGTACCGTTTTCTGTTTTGGGTCCTCTGGTAGGTTAGGAGAGGGCACTTTAGTACGACAGTTTCTTGACGTTGAGAAACTTTAGGAGGACGGGCTGCATATATGCTCGGGTGGTTGAATTAATGCATATTTACCTACACCTGTTAATATTATTTTTTGCAGCAGTTTTTGTCTTGACTAAGACTGTTTATATTTCCTTTTGTATTATATTATGGTTAACATTATTATTATTACTGTTAATGAGAAAATGAGCTGGAACCATGAGGAGGATTCCAACCTTGACCTACATGCAGGTCGGCGTTCAATCCCCGACCGTCCAAGTAGTTGAGTACCATTCCATTCCCCTGTTCCATCCTAAATTCATATTCCGATCCCTTTCCAATGCTATATAGTCGTAATTGCTGAGCGTTTTCCCCTGATATTGTATGTATGGACCATGTTACGCGAAAGATATGAATCACATACACACACACACCTGAAGCGGGACGCACGCACTGTGAGGCGGGACCAAAGAGCTAGAGCTCAACCCCCGCAAGCACAACTAGGTGAGTACACCTGGATCGCACCTGAATGCACATCAGGAGCGATTAAACAACTTTGTGACACAACATCAGCATGGGTTCTGTGATGGCAAATCATGCCTCACAGGACTAATTTAATTCTATGACCAGGCAAGACACAAATCAGGCAAGAGAGAGAGAGGGCTCGGCAGACTGCATAATCTTGAATTGCTAGAAAGGCTTTGACACAGTACCACATAAGAGAATAGTGCACAAATTGAAGATGCAGACAGGAGAGAAATGGAAAATACTCCACTAGATAAGGGAGTACCTGAGCAACAGGACACAGCTAGTCACTGTGAGGGGTGAGGTCTCGGAGTGGCGAGGAGTCACCAGTGAAGTCCCTCAGGGATCAGTCCTTAGACCTATACTGTTTCTGATATACGTAAATGATCTCCCAGAAGAAATAGACTCGTTCCTCTCAATGTTTGCTGATGATACAAAAATTATGAGGAGAATCAAGATAGAGGAACATAGTAGGCGGCTACATGATGACCTAGACAAACTGAAGGAATGGTCCAACAAATGGCTACTAAAGTTCAACCCAAGTAAATGTAAGGTAATGAAACTAGGAGGAGGAAACAGGAGGCCAGACACAGGATACCGAATGCGAGATGAAGTCCTTCACGAAACGAACAGATTGAAAGATCTGGGAGTTGATATCACGCCAAACCTGTCTCCCGAAGCCCATATCAAAAGAATGACATCGGCGGCGAATGCGAGGCTGGCTAACATTAGAACTGCCTTCTGAAACCTGTGTAAGGAATCCTTCAGAACCTTGTATACCAAATATAGTTGATCAATCCTTGAGTATGCGGCTCCAGCATGGAGCCCGTACCTTGTCAAGCACAAGACGAAGCTGGAAAAAGTTCAGAGGTTTGCCACTAGGATAATCCTAGAACTAATTGGCATGAGGCATGAGGAAAGGCAGTGTGAACTGCACCTCACGTTGCTGAAAGACAGAAGTGCTCGGGGAGACATGATCACCACATAAAAAATTATCCTGGAAACTGACAGGGTAGACAAGGATTGACTATTTAACACGAGCAAGGGAAGCAAGTGGAAACTGAGTACCCAGATGAGCCAGAGAGATATTAAAAAGAACTTTTTCAGTGTCAAAGTAGTTAACAAATGGAATGCACTTTGAAGTGATGTGGTGGAGGCTGACTACATTCACAGTTCCAAGTGTAGATATGATGGAATCCAGTCGGCTCAGGAATCTGTGCACCTGTTGATGACGGTTGAGAGGCGGGACCAAAGAGCCAAAGCTGAACCCCCGCAAGCAAAACTAGATGAGTACAAACACACACACACACACACACACACACAGTAAGACAAGGTCCAGGAGCAAACAGATCGATCCTGCAAGGAAAATTAGTAAAAAGACGCGCACACATACGCACACACAACATACACTGAAACAAAGTAAAATTTTACAATGAATACCGATACATACAGAAACATTTGTGAAACACTGAAATTAAATGAGATACAGAATATTTTTAAGCGTAAGATTAGTATAACCAAAGAATGAAAAAGAAGACAAGGTATCAGGAAACCATCTCCATCAACAGTTTGACAAATATTATAAGAAAGATTTAGTGTGTGAATTAATGCCTTAGGCGACCAATGACTAGAAGGGCGAGGAAAAAGAGCTGAAGCCTGTTCCTGCAGGTACAAACAGGTTAGTACGTACGATTCACACACGTCAAGGAACCTCCCTGACGCTCCTTACATTATATATTCCATTAAAATATAAGAGTTTTACACGCAGAGCTTCAGAGACATAATATTAAAGGCTCCTGAGCCGAGCCTCACGACCTCACAGCCAACATTGCTTGAATCCCTCTCATTAAGACAGTTTACTCATATATCGTTGAATCTCTCGCTAGTGGGTCAGGAAATCCTACTTCTCACGGCTCATTATGCCTGCTTTCGTCCCGGCATCAGAGCAGAACCTAAGTCAACGGGACGGCAAGCTTGGATTACGGCATTTGACAAGTGAGCCGGAAATGAAAATCTGCTTGCTTCTAAAATCATAAATACAGTAATATTGTTTCGTTAGCAAGTTTAAGGATGATGGTGGTGAGAGAGAATTTACTTTATGAATGTTGGGAAAGTAGAGAAAGAGAGAAAGAGAGAAGAAAAGGAGAGAGAGAGAGATAGAGAGAGAGAGAGAATGAGTGGGAGGAATATGAGGTTAAGAAATAGTTAGGAACAGTAGTACTGCTACAAAGAATATAAGTCGTACGTAATCAAATTAGAGGCAGACAGAGTAAAAGAAAATCTTACAGACACATTGAGGCAAAATATTTGTTCCAAAAGTGTCAGCTTGAGTAAAAACATAAATATGAGCACAAAAATCACATGGACGTTTCAGAATCCGAGATCAATTCCAATTAACCAGGAAATCAACGCAGATTCTGATTCATTGATCAAGTAATATCTTGTGACTCATTTTGTATATATATATATATATATATATATATATATATATATATATATAACTCCCTACGTCAGGACGCCACGAGTGACATCTGGTACCATGTACTCCAGAGACGCACCTGTATGTAAGGGACGCCTTAACCCTTGACCATCACGACCGGACATAAGGAAGTGATAGCCGAGGCTATATGAACCACATCCCCGCCGGCACCTGGATGGTTATCTTGGGCATAGCATTTTATCAAATCACCTCATTTTTTGGGGCAACACGTGAGGAACACAATGCACAAGCCTGAATGGTCCCCAGGACTAGATACAACTGAAAACTCACACCCCAGAAGTGGACTCGACCTATACTCCAGGAGCAGCACGCAAGGTATGTACAGGGACGGCCTTAAACCACTTGACCATCACGACCGGACATAAGGAGTGATACGCGAGGCTATATGAAACCACTTCCCCGCCGGCACTGGATGATTATCTTGGCATAGCATTTATCAAATCACCTATTTTTTTTGGGGCACTCATTCCTATGTCCCGGTCGTGATGGTCAAGTGGTTAAGGCGTCCCTGTACATACCAGTTGCGTTGCTCCTGGGAGTATGGTTCTGAGTCACTTCTGGGGTGTGAGTTTTCAGTTATATCATATAATATCATATTATATATATATATATAATATATATATATATACTATATATATATATATATATATATATATATATATAAGACGGAAGAACATTAGGAATAGGAGTTAGAAGTATGACTTCATAGGACTAAGCATACCATATAGCTGAATCACTTTACGACACTTTGAAATACAAGAGACTGTGAAGGAGAAAAACGATGTGGCAAAGATGTCATGAAGACGAATCAC
>WNGS01167840.1:8919087-8931063 GCA_020271785.1 Procambarus virginalis | reverse complement strand
ACGATCACTCTAGTGTTTTATGCCTCTACAAGACCACGTCATTGTAAGAAAACCAATTCAGAACATTTACAAGTGTTTAAAGGAATTTTGAGACACATTAAACCTTGTGAAACGGTTAAAACAACTCACTGGCAGATAAGAGGATAATACATGAGTATTTTAGGATATTTTAGGAGCTTACGAAGTCGTATGTTACTTTGCAGCGTTGTACGTCTCGTTGCGGCTCAGAGGCACTGCCAAAATGGTTTACATAATTCGGACGAATATGAGGATATTTTACATATTTTAGGATATTTTATCATACCCAACATCACCCTAAAAACTCTTTTGAACATTTGAACTCATTGTCAAACAAACTAAAAAGCATGCATGATACTTTCTCAAAGTATGACATTATTGGACAAATGACAAAATTATTGATAGATAAAATTTTTTTATTGAATGTCAGAAAATTTTGAAGAAAATGTGGATATCATGATACATCTATATTTTTGTTTACCAATTTTGATGAATAAGGATTTTTAAGACTTTAGGATATGTTGAGACTTTTAAGACTAAATATGGTTTAAGACAAACTAGGACTGACCTTGGCAGGAGAGTGGTCACTGGTGCTTTTCTCAAGAGGCCTCGACCAGTCTCTGATGACTTAAGGTGTGACATCTGTGGTGAGAGTGTGAGACTTTGAGATACAGAGAGCGAGAGAGAGAGAGAGAGAGAGAGAGAGAGAGAGAGAGAGGAGAGGAGAGAGAGATCACCTTAATGCTATTGTGCTGATCAATGTAAACATTCAGTTCTTGTCCCTTTTGGGACTGTGTATGGTGTGCGTGGATGATTTCTTGTGTCCGTGCATACCACAACGCCAGACCAACAAACCACACACACTGACGCAACTAAAACACGTACAAAAATATCGTCAATGTTACCTCTCTCTTTATGAATAAAAATTCCCCATCACGCACGCGCTGAATCACGCCCCCTCATACGTCAATATTTAGTGGGGTTATAACTCTTTCTTGGTAACGGAAACTGCAATCAAGCTTGCGTGTTCAATAGCTTCAGTTTGAACGTAAAAAGATAGTGAATTAGCCCACAATTTTTTCAGCATAAATAAATAATAAGTGTTTTAAATAAACACGAAACGAGGAATTTTTAAATGTAAAAGCCATGAATTTTACAAACTATTTCGTATAACAGAAAAAATGTAGAGAGAGAGAGAGAGAGAGAGAGAGAGAGAGGAGAGAGAGAGAGAGAGAGAGAGAGAGAGAGAGAGAGAGAGAAAGAGAGAGAAATGCCTTCAGTGTCAAAAAGGTATGATAAAATTTGAATTAAATTATATTGTAATAAAATTCTATTCTAGATGAGAACATCTAGATAAAAATACACTTAAGGTCACCAGAGTGAAAATAGCCCTTCCTAAGTCTTCACTCACTCACAATCGCCACAATACTCATTTTATGTTTGTATGAAAGTGTTTAACCCTTAAACTGCGCTGCTGCTGCTTAGCTGTCCTATCTCTCAGTACGCACGATAGGAAATGGTTAACAATACAAATGGGGGAAATAATCACATATAATAATTTGATTTTAGGGTCCAGTGGCTTATTAATTGGAGCTTGGAGCTTGTGTAAATTGGAGCTAAAGAACTGTGGTAGAGCTGACCTGTGAGGTGGTGTTCAGTGAGCACGGGGAAGTAACTGGCTTGCATCCCCAAACTTTCCACGCGATCCTGAAATATATTTTTGGGGATTAATTACCTATGAGAACATTTTTATTTGTGAGGCTTTGTAAATATTTATTTTTGTCGTTTTATATATATTCCATTTTGTGTGCGTGTGCTTTACTGTTTGTGTGTACAGGATCGGGCGAGAATCAAACCCGGGCCCTTAGGACTATGACCCACCTAGCGCTGTTCACTAAGCCCCGAGGCCCTGTGTGTGTGTGTGTGTGTATTCACCTAGTTGTATTCACCTAGTTGTGTTTGCTGGGGTTGAGCTTTGCTCTTTCGGCCCGCCTCTCAACTGTCAATCAACTGGTGTACAGATTTCTGAGCCTATTAGGCTCTTTCATATCTACACACCACACCACACACACACACCCCAGGAAGCAGCCCGTGACAGCTGACTAACTCCCAGGTATCTATTTACTGCTAGGTAACAGGGGCATTCAAGGTGAAAGAAACTTTGCCCATTTGTTTCTGCCTCGTGCGGGAATCGAACCCTCGCCACAGAATTACGAGCCCTGCGCGCTATCCACCAGGCTACGAGGCCCCCGGTGTGTGTGTGTTGTGTGTGTGTGTGTGTGTGTGTGTGTGTGTGTGTGTGTGTGTGTGTAACTTCTCATTATAAAGAAGTTATAAGTCAGCAACATCGGCGTGTTTCACTAAGAAACACTCACTCACCGCCTCTTGTGTTCAATAGAAACATTACCGGACCTCATGAACGCAACGCCCTAATACCGCTTCCAGTATTCCCAAAACCATTTACACAGGCTCCAGTAGTTGTGTGACTTCCCAAAGAGTAACATGTGCCAGGGCAGAGCAGGAGAGTGCGTTTCGTGACCCTCTGATGAATATGTAATGATCTGGGTACTCTATCTTGCGCGATGAGCTCTTCATTCTCAAAGAAGGGAACATAGAGCATTCAGAGAATAACTTGCCATTTAACTCTGATACGTATGAGTGTTCACCTCTCCCACCATCCCCTTTTATGTATGATATATATATATTATATATATATATATATTATATATATATATATATATATATATATATATATATATATATATATAGTGCTTTATTATGTATTTGATGGTTACAAGATATGCATAGGTTGATACAAAAATGAATACAAAAAGGTGCTTAAAGGTTATGGATCTCTTGAAAAACACGACAATGGGAAACATTGATGAATGTCACAGACAGGTTCAAATATTGTTACAAGTCAAACACTTCTTCGAATTCCTCTGAAGTTGGACTAGTGCCCAAGACGCAACAGGCATTTCCCCTCTGGATCGCAACACTGAGGCGCTGGAACAAGAAACTTTTTGCTCTCTGGTCTTTTGTAGCGCTAATCAATTTGTCTCCCAATTCCTTTAGGAACTTCAATGCACATTTTCCCCACGAACCGAGGGTCTCCGAGCCGATCGGAACAAAGCTGTAGCCGTGTGCCAGACCCCTGTATTTAATAATTTTCTGAGATTCCCTGAAAGAGGCGTCACCACCGCTTTCACGTGTGCTGTAGTGGAGGTAGGTACTGGCCAGTGTGGCAGGGCACGTGTAGTCCCACACCACTTGCTTACCATCCTTCCAAGGAAGCAAGGTGACCCCATCTGGGCGCTTCTGAGGGTCGTTAGGTCTGGATAAGTGTGGTTCTCTTTGTGGCGGGCAGCGGGCTGTGGCGAGGCTCCTCTTGATGATGTCGTTGACTTCTTCATGTCTTGCAATCTTACCCTGTGATTTACGACATACCAGACCATGACGACCATATTGGTCTGCCATCGCAGTTCCGAAGATGCACCTATGTTCGGTGAGGATGGGGGCGGCAAGGCGAAGGTCAACTCCAATGCGGAGAGCGTCATGACTGAGACGAGTTCCCAGAGCTGCATTGGGCACAGCAAATAAAAAATCCCCGGCGTGGGGTGCTGTTACCGCTAGGAGGCGGGCTTTGTTTTCAGCATCAGCGTTGTCAATCATTGCTGTGACAGTCTTTTCCATTATGGGGCTATCCCAGTGGGCCTGCTTGTGGTCTTTTGGGACTTGTGGTCGGGGTTGAGGGTGTGCAATGGTGTCCCATTGTCTGGCTGCTTCGATGAACGTTTGATCATGAGTTCCCGCTGTCTCTCTCATACGCTCTGGTAGAATCTGCCCTACCAACTCGTTGGCTGCTGTACATGAGGATAAGAATGCTGGAAGTGCTACCTCAGTTGCACTTCCTCATTTGCATTCAGTTGCACTCAGTTGCACTCAGTTCCTCAGTTGGCACTCCTCAGTTGCACTTTGTATATATTATTTATATATAATCATTATCAGGTAACTGTAAATACCGTTTTTTCAATTACAGAAGATTCCTAAATAAAATTGAATCACTTACGAGAATATTACACCGATGACAACATTGGGAATAGTGAACAAAAATAGCATCACTAAAACTGTCACAAATTACTTTTTTTCGAAACTATTGCAGGTGATCATTATAAAAATACCATCAGGTAAATTGGACACTGATACTAAGAAAAAGACTTACTGCAAATGAAAACGGAGGTAGCCACACGAAAGTTCAGAACAAATTCCCCCAAGCACTTTAACATGAATTGAGAACGAAAAAGAATTTAGGTTATGAAACTCTGATATTCCAAAGGATACTTGTATTTGTGAGAAGACGCTCTCAAGATGTGCACAGGAACGAAGTTGATGTAGAGAGTAAGATTGAGGTAGTTGACACAGGAGAGCATTAAAGGGGAGGTAGTAGACACAGGCAGGGAGAAACGAGGAGGTAGTGGAAACAGGAAAGAGAGTAGCGAGGAGGTAGCATAAGCAGGAAAGAGAGTAGCGAGGAGGAAGCATAAGCAGGAAGAGAGTAGCGAGGAGGTAGCATAAGCAGGAAGAGAGTAGCGAGGAGGTAGCATAAGCAAGAAAGAGAGTAGCGAGGCTGTAGCATAAGCGGGAAAGAGAGTAGCGAGAAGATAGCATAAGCAGGCAAGAGAGTAGCGAGGAGGTAGCATAAGCAGGAAAGAGAGTAGCGAGGAGGAAGCATAAGCAGGAAAGAGAGTAGCGAGAAGATAGCATAAGCAGGAAAGAGAGTAGCGAGGATATGGGTGTAGGAAGCATACACAGATGGAAAGTAGTGAGGATATTGTAAACACTGAAACGGCGAAGAGCGGTCTACGTGGCATACCCAAAAGGTTTTGGGAACGTAGTATAAACACAGGATGGGACTAATAGGGGGAAGAAATAGGTTATGCAGCATGCAAGATGGGGGGGGGGTGGAGGGGGTGAGGGAGGGTGAAAATAGTTCCCACATGAAGCATGGTGAAGGCACCATAAGGTGGGAGGTGGTATACACAGCAGGAAGAGTGCAGATATTATCATCAGTGAGAGTATAGATACTAGAAATATTGGGGCTGAATTAACTCTGTTGAATTCAGAATTTTGACCTACTAAGCCATCTTTAAGGAGGTTAAAAAATTTAGCATCAACTTAAGCATTAATGCCAACACACCTTGGATGAATGAACTATCAACATGAATGAAAAAATGTGAAAATTATATTTTCTACCAATTTTATCTATGTGAAAATAGATGGACTGGAAGAACTAAAGATAAACGTTACAAACTAGCAAGCAGGACGAATCAAGAGGTAGAACGAATTAGATTTTCAGTGAATCAATTGGTAAGATTAACCAGAACTAAAGAAAATTACAAGATTAGGTGAGTAAATGGAAGGAACGAGTCAGAGAGTCGGGTGAATCATAGAGAAGAACGAATTAAGATATTGGATGAATGAAAGGATGAGCTGAATGAGAGAAAAGAATGTATCATGGAGAAGAATGAGTCAAAAGGGAGGATAACACAAAGGGTAGGTTGAATTAACAGTTACGATGACTCAAAGAGTAGGATTAACTATGAGATACGATGAACCAAAGGTTCCTATGGGTTAAAAGGCCTTCAAGAAAACTCCATCTTTACAAAGCATCGAGAAAAACACAATTTATTACCGTCATGTGAATAGGTTAAAAAAGCACAGGGAAGCCAGAAGCCCTCGAAAATGTCGAACTTTTATATAATAATGAAAAGTAAGACATCCTGTTTTGGAACATTTCTTTTGGTATTTAGCAGCCTCCTCAAAAAAAAAAAAAATGTCGACTAGTTTTATAGAGTTCAAGGAATTGGAAACAAAAATATATAAGCTTTAGATGAACGGCCATTTTTCAGACCAAGTTTTAAAGTGGATCATAAGGAGCTCAATATTCTCCAGACATGGTCTAAAAAAAACTTTTTAAATATACTTAATATACTTACAATTTTTGTATCTATGTGTAGCATCATATCACTTTGAAAGTTGTTAATATATACATGTATGTATGTATATATGCATGCATATAATATTATATGTATATATATATATATATATATATATATATATATATATATATATATATATATATATATATATATATATATATATATATATATATGTCGTACCTAGTAGCCAGAACGCACTTCTCAGCCTACTATGCAAGGCCCGATTTGCCTAATAAGCCAAGTTTTCATGAATTAATATATTTTCTCTAATTTTTTTCTTATGAAATGATAAAGCTACCCATTTCATTACGTATGAGGTCAATTTTTTTTATTGGAATTAAATTAAATTAACGTAGTTATATGAGCGAATCTAACCAACCCTACCTAACCTAACCTAACCTATCTTTATAGGTTAGGTTATGTTAGGTAGCCGAAAAAGTTTGGTTAGGTTAGGTTAGGTAGGTTAGGTAGTCGAAAAACAATTAATTCATGAAAACTTGGCTTATTAGGCAAATCGGGCCTTGCATAGTAGGCTGAGAAGTGCGTTCTGACTACTAGGTACGACATATATATATATATATATATATATATATATATATATATATATATATATATATATATATATATATATATATATTTGCATTTGTGTTCCTCACGTGTTGCCCCAAAAAAATGAGGTGATTTGATAAAATGCTATGCCCAAGATTACCATCCGAGTGCCGGCGGGGAAGTGGTTCATATAGCCTCGGCTATCACTTCCTTATGTCCGGTCGTGATGGTCAAGTGGTTTAAGGCGTCACTGTACATACCAGCTGCGTTGCTCCTGGGAGTATGGGTTCGAGTCACTTCTGGGGTGTGAGTTTTCAGTTGTATCTAGTCCTGGGGACCATTCAGGCTTGTTTGCATATATATATATATATATATATATATATATATATATATATATATATATATATATATATATATATATATATATATATATATATGCGGAAAAACCACAAAGAAATGGAGAAGAGAGATGAACGTTTCGACTCGCGAAAGTGGTTGTCAACATCAGCTGATGTTGACAAGGACTTTCGCGAGTCGAAACGTTCATCTCTCTTCTCCATTTCTTTGTGGTTTTTCCGCATACAAATGATCAGTGTTTTGTGATCGTCAATTGCATATATATATATATATATATATATATATATATATATATATATATATATATATATATATATATATATATATATATGTTATTAAATATGACCGAAAAAGTAAGATTAATAATTCTAACACGAATTTTCTCAATTTTCCTTATGTTTCTTTTTACTGATGACGGTAAATCAAAAATCACGGGGTCGCTATGGGTTCTCCCCTAGGCGTCCTGTTTGCAAACTTCTACATGGGTACTATCGAGGAAAAAGTCTTAGTCGACTTGAACTTGAAACCGGCCATATACTGCAGGTATGTTGACGACATTTTTACACAGGTACCCGATGTCAGACATCTGCAGGAGCTGAAAGAGGCGTTTGAGCAGAATTCTGTGTTACGTTTCACTTACGAGATGGAGAAGGATGGGAAGCTGCCCTTTCTAGATGTAACTGTCATGGAAAGGAGCGGAGGTTTCCACACTGCAGTCTACACTTAGGAAACAAACATAGGATTGTGCCTAAATGCCAACAGTGACTGCCCAGATAGGTACAAGAGGAGTGTTGTTAACGCTTATGTCGACCGTGCTCTCAGCCACAGCTCAGAATGGAAGCAAGTCGACGAAGAACTCTGTAGGGTAAGGCAGGTCCTAGTCAACAACGGCTTCTCCAATGGTTTCATTGAAGACATCATAAGAAGGAAAGTAAAACGCCATGCAACCTCTGAAGAGACAACTAATACAACACCTATATGTGAGGAGATGTAGAATCTCCTCAGCTAGTTTTCCTAGTTTCTAGAATAGGCTAGTCGCTCTAGGGACTCTAGAAACTGAAGCTTTCAAATTTACATATACTTGTTGGGTGTCATATGAAAGCTTATGTTAAATGCTGGCAGTTAAAACTAATGAGAGGTCTGTGATTGCTCTGTAGAGAGAATTACAGCAAAATTTGCCTGTTCTGTGAAACAGAGAGGGTAGTATAACAAAAACCGTTAGAGGTGGAGGGGGGACAGTGGGGCGAACGCTGCCTCCCCCCCACCAAGGGAGACATTGAGACGTTGTGTTAGGCCTCACCCTCCTTGTGACGTCACGCCACGCCACAGGCGAGGGGCCCGTGTGATTGGTCTAAGCACCCCTACTCCTATGCCGAGTTTTGGCGCGAAAAGCTGTCATTGGAAGCGGCATCAGGACCAGTGCCGGCTTCCTGCTGATTGGTCAAGACAAGGTAGGGGGAGAAATATGGGCATGTGAGCCTCTCTAGCCGCCAAGAGAGTTTAGTTTGAATTGGGCAGCCAGGGTGTGAAGAAGTGTCTAGGTGGGGGGTGGCGGGCCTGCCACCCCCACCACCGTTATCGCTCCTGTCGTTCTGTTTACTCATATTGCATGGCACTCCAGCCACCCTGGGTGTGTCGAAGCCCAAATTTGCGAGAAACTGGGACTTGGACTTTGAATTCCGCCCGACGTCGTCCATGTGGTAGGTGACGCCGGCCAGTGTCACCCTGTCACCCCAGTGTAAGAGCGAGTCATGCTCTGGTATGATGGGGTTGTTAGTGATCCCCCATCCTCATGTGTGTATAACCCCAGGCGCCACGTGGCCAACCCCTGGCCACCCGTGCGGCCCGGCCCAGCCCGGCCCGGCCCGGCCCGGCCCGGCCCGGCCCGGCCGGCCCGGCCACCTTACCCCGCGCGCGCGAGTAGCCCGGGTGGGGTGGGGTGCTGTGACGTCACGCGCCACCCGTGGCCACCCTCCTGTAGGCCACGCAGTGGCCACATGTTGGCCACCACCTTTGGCCACCCCTTTGGCCACATTCCCAGGACAGCCTAAGGCCACATCTTGTCGACGCACGAGGAGCAAGCTAAGTGTTGACAGCCAGGTGGTAAGGACCTGGGAAATGAGGAAATGTGTGGACGGAAACGTGAGTACTTTATCAGTGTATAAAATGGTCTCAGTTAAAAGAGAATAGAGAAAAGTTGTGTGGGCCCCTAGCCCGGCCAGGCTAGGGAGGCAGCTGAGACGCCCGTCTGTGGCATGCCCAGGTGACTGTGGGGCAGTACCTGGAGAGGGAAATTGTCACTGTAAATCACGTAGTGTTATAATTATATATCTGTAGATATATTGTTGTGTGTAGACTGACTAGAGGTTGGGACCAGTCAGTGTAGAGAAATCATCATATAAATGATCCAGTCTGGCGATTCTGTATAATCGTCCAGCCTTGGTTAGTGCCATGGTACCTCATTATGTAATTAGGCCAGGTTAGAGTTAATTAAGCAGGCCCGTGGGGCAGGGTTATTAGTGGATATCCTGAGGTCTGTATATGTCCTGGTGATTAATTTACATTGTTTATGTAAGGCATTTCCATGTGTTTCATTTGCATGATTGTTGTACTGTGTTGTGTGGTGAGTCAGTAGATGTGATCGCTGACTGATTGCCTAATGATGTCATTAGCATGGGGGGCATGCTGACGGTATCATTATGTGCAGGTTTGTGCAGTGTTATCAGGTATACGATATTACTGTCCTAGGAACTGTGTTGAGGATTTAAGGGACCCTTTGAGTATTCAGGGAAATTCTCAGTCACTTAATGAGAGCGAGCAATTAGTTAATTTGCCTAATTATGGGAGAATTAGTGCCAGCTGTCCGCGTAGAGCGACGGTGTCTTATATTAACGTAAATTGTCTTGCTAGAAGCAACCGGGATCGGGCGATCTTTTGCAACGTTTGCAAGATTGGAGGGACAGTAAGATTGGTATACCTTGATTGTTGCAAAACCGTGTGTCACTACTGTGTGGGCATAGTAATTAACGAGTTGCAGTAGTCGCAACTGTATGTGGGCAGTGCTATTTTATGTTTTGCATGCCATTATATGTGTGACCTATGTAACCTTAGGGTTACTTTGTTTCTTTAAGTTGTGTTGAGTACTTAAGGATTCAGTGAGTTAATTAGGGGTAATTAACTGGATAAGGGGGTGCACACTTGAAGTTGTTGAATGAGTGAGTGCTGTTATGGGAGAACAGTGTTGAACTTGAGCTTGTGGGAATACGTGTCCGGTGCAATTAATTGTCCGTGTGACAATTAATTGACCACTCTAGCTAATTATGTAATTAGCATTCTCATCATGAATTCACGTAGTGGGAGAGGATCTGTCAGTGATAGTGCTAACGTCAGTTGCTCGAGACTAACTGCCTTTCAGGGTTGGGGCAATTAGTGGCTCATGATAATTAGTGGAGTAATTAACGTCTGGAGTCTTGAGGACTCAGATGACTCGGTAAAGCGAGGTCATGGGGTTAGCATAATACGTTATATTAATCTATTCTGTCTGTGACAGTGGATTAAGTTGCACTCATGTAGGTCCCCTCCAATACAGTTTCTGTGTGCTTTTCTCCTACCACCCCCTTCCTTTCCTTTTTTTTTTTTTTTTTTTTTTTTTTTCTTAAAAATTTTATTCTTAACTTATTCTTAAAATTTTCTTAACTTAAATTTATTTTTAAGCTATTTCGGTGCCAGGCACACTCGTAAATACAAATAATATACATTTGCATGTATACTCGGTGTCTGGTTAATGATGTGTACTATCATTCATGAACTATCCCGCCAGACCAAACCTCTCGGTTTTGAATAGTGAATTACAACCCAGTGATACTTTCTTAAAACTTTACTCTTCACCACGGTAACCAACCACGGTAAAATTGAGTTCGTGATGGGTATTTTTATTTTACAATTCTCATATAATTTATATTAAAAGTGCGTTAGTTAATTAATTTATATTAAAACACAGAAGGGCTCTGTGTCCTCTTCTTTGAGGCTGTGGGTACCAACAATTACACTAAAGTGCGTATAAGTAAAATAAATGAGTGTTAATACCATTATCGTTTGTTAAACACCTAGTCCTCTGTTGTTAGTTTAACCACAAATTCATGCATACGTTTTAGTCTTCGTCAACACTGCATTCGGGTATACAACTGACACCTTTAAGCCATATTTCACGCCCTGTAAGGTTTTCATCTCCAGGTCCTTCTCCATTTGGCAAACATCTACCCTTTCGTCTCCACCCATTTTTCCTGAGCCTCTCACCTTGGAAGTCTCCCTTCTATTTTTAAATCTTCAAAGGCTTCCAACTTTGGCTCAGACTTTTTAGTATTCTCTTCTTCATCACTGGCTCTTTTTCCGTTTTTTTTATTTTAAATTCTCGCAGCCCTGAGAGAATGTGAAGGAAGGGCGAGGTATGGGAGTTGGGGAAGTAAGGTGATGGGGTTGGGTGGGGTGTGTGGGGATGGATGGGAAGGGGGAAGGGGGGTGAGCGATAGGTGCTGTTCCTCTTGGAGTCTCATGGACCCAGAACAAAGAGTTTAACTTCCCACAATGTTCCTGCCAGTCTGCTTATTTGCGTCCACTCTCAGTTCGTCTCCCATGTCTCTCTGTCTTTTTCAGTCTGTCTGTCTATCCCACTCAATCTCTATCTCTCCCCTCTCTCTCTCTCTCCTCTCTCTCTCTCTCTCTCTCTCCTCTCTCCTCTCTCTCTCTCTCTCTCTCTCTTTCTCTCTCTCTCTCTCTCTCTTTCTCTCTAAAAAAAAAAAACTTTCTCTCTCTCTCTCTCTCTTTCTCTCTCCCTCTCGGTCTCTCTCTTGGATATTCCTGGGTTTTCTCGACATATTTTCCTAACACAGGTGCTGGAACAACGAGATGGGTGTATTTCTTTCTTTCTTTCATATATTTTGTTTCATCTTTGAATGGCCAATATCTGTTGCTTTTATGTATATTTATCACTTGTCAGTCCAATTGTCCCTTTCCTGCTTTTTTATTCGCTAATGGTTTTTATTTTGTCCCGCCT
>WNGS01167840.1:8894468-8915118 GCA_020271785.1 Procambarus virginalis | reverse complement strand
GGATGATTGGGGTGATATAAATAGATGACGGTATGGGCCACTGGCGTCTGCCGTTTCTTAATGCTTACATTTCCTTATGTTATCTGAGCGTTGGAGGTCTCGATGCAGGCTCTGACCCTGGGCCTCGGCATCGAGGTAGTATCCACGAGATATCCGGCTATCTTATATTGTTTTCTAAAACACTGATTCTCAAATCTGAGAGTGTCTTCATGATGGTAACTAAAATATATATCTAATATATATATATATTAATATATATAGTATATATATATATATTATATATATATATATATATATATATCTATATATATAGTCGTACCTAGTAGCCAGAACGCACTCTCAGCCTACTATGCAAGGCCCAATTGCCTAATAAGCCAATTTCATGAATTAATTGTTTTTCGACTACCTAACCTAAATACACCTAACCTCACTTTTTCGGTTACTAACCAAACCTAACCTATAAAGATAGGTTGGGAGGTTAGGTGGGCTGGTAGGTTCGGCCATATAACTACGTAATTTTACTCAAAAAAAAATTGACCTCATACATAATGAAATGGGTAACTTATCAATTATAAGAAAAAATTAGAGAAAATATATTAATTCAGGAAAACTTGGCTTAATAAGCAATCGGCCTTGCATAGTAGGTGAGAATGCGTTCTGGCACTAGGTACGCAATATATATAATATTGTTTATATATAATAGATATAATATATATATTATATGTCGTACCTAGTAGCCAGAACTCACTTTTTGGCCTACTATGCAATGACCCGATTTGCCTAATAAGCCAAGTTTCTGAATTAATATATTTCTTCAAATTTTTTTTCTTAGAAATGATATTAAGCTACCATTTTATTATGTATGAGGTCAATTTTTTTTTGGAGTTAAATTAACGTAGATATATGACCGAACCTAACCTAACCTACTACCTAACCTAACCTATCTTATAGGTTAGGTAGTGAGTAGCGAAAATGTTAGGTTAGGTTTAGGTTAGGTAGTAGGTTGTCGAAAAAGAATTATCATGAAACTTGGCCTACTAGGCAAATCGGGCCTTGCCTAGTAGGCGACAGGTTCTGACATAGTATAGTACATATATATATTATATATATATATATATATATTATATTATATATATATCTATATATATATATATGTTGATAAATAATTATATATATGTACAATTTGTATTATAAAATCGAAGAAGTACCCGGCGGTGCCCGGGAAAATCTGTCTGACCGCCATTCCCCCCCCCCCTTCTCTTTCCCTCCCTCTTCCCACATTTACTCTCTCTTCCCTCCTCTTCCTCCATCTTCTCCCCCTTTCCCAATTTCCTCCTTCCTGCCCATGACACTCAACCTTCTAATTCCCCTCCTCCCCCCTCTCTCTCTCCCAACTCCCCCCCCCTCTCAGCTCCCTACTGGCCAAACACTAATAACAGACATTTAAATTTACGTATATGAATTTTTATGTATAATTATGTATACAATTTTTTTAGTAAATCATAAATATGCTGGGTAAACGGCGGGAGTAACATAAAAGAATTATGTAAAACACTTCGCAGTTAATTTCGAGATCGTGAAAATTGTACCAAGTGGGAGGGGGGGGGGTTGGACAGACGTAACACTATCAAAGTGTGGCAGGAAAAGATCTTTGTAAGATATAAGTCTTATAAGATCTTGAGGGTTCCGGTGTACAGTTCGGGTTCTCACGATTCTAATCGAGAATTCCGGGTCGAATCCTGATCGGTACTGAGATGACTGAGCGCATTTCCTATCACCTAAGCTCCTACGGCTCACCATAGCCCGTGCTACTTGGAACTTCTTGTCCGGTAACGAATCTACACACACAACAACAACAACCTATGCTCCTTGGTCACCTAGCAGTAATTAGGTACTCAGGATTAGAGCCCGCTTGTTATTGGGTTGTATCCCGGGCGAAGTCAGTATTCAACTTGGGGGGGGGAAAGCACAAGTGAAGGTACATCGATAAAAGCCTAACGTAATTAATACATCTGGTGCCTGTCCCCAAACACAATAAATTATTATATCATTCACCTGAAAATTTGCGAGAGCTAACCAAAAGCATCTGGCTTCCATCCTCATACACACACCACTCTCTCTTATGTACCGATTGTATAATCCAAGTTTGCCTGTAGTTGGGAGCCAGATGCTAGGGGCTAACCTCAGCCAACGTTCAAAAATGTCTCATGTGGGTGGTGACTCGCCTTGGATTTCATGGCATCAATTATATTTGGGATACGTTTCCGTAGATTTTAGTCATATTTCACTATTTCGTAATACTAAATTTTCTGAGAGAGATAGAGGTGGGGTGGAAGGAGGGTGAAGGGGAGAATGGAGAGAAGAGAAGAGAGGGAAGGAGCTGGCAGAGGGAGATAAAAGAAAAATAGAGGGAGAGGTGAGAGAAGGAAATGGGGAGGACATTGAGGAGAAGGGGAGAGATGAACAATAGTGAGAGAAGGGAATGGAGGAGAGTGTGGAGGTTGAGGTAAGACATACAAGGGGAGGAGAGGGGTGAGAGGGGAAGGGGGAGATGATGGAGCGTGGGAGGAGACGAGGAGAAAGGTGGATAGAGGAGAGGAGGGAAGAAGATGAGGGAGATAGAGAGGGGGGTTAGATAGGTAAGCGGTATACTACACAAAGTAATTACCACTGTATCCTGTGGTACTACTACCTTAGTTTACACAGCCCTGGGTGTACTACACATTTCCTTGGAGTATATTTCCTTGGAGTACACTGGAGATTCTTGGGGTACACTTCCTTGGGGTACACTTCTTGGGGTACACTTCTTGGGGTACACTTTCTTGGGGTACACTTCCTTGGGGTACACTTCCTTGGGGTATACATCCTAGGGGTACACTTCCTTGGGGTACACTTCCTTGGAGTACACTTCCTTGAGTACACTTCCTTGGAGTACACTTCCTTGGGGTATACATCCTTGGGGTACACTTCCTTGGAGTACACTTCCTTGGAGTACACTTCCTTGGGGTATACTTCCTTGGGGTACACTTCCTGGGGTAACACCTCTGGGGTATACATCCTTGGGTACCACTTCCTTGGGGTATACATCCTTGGGGTACACTTCCTTGGGGTACACTTCCTTGGGGTATACATCCTTCTGTGCAGCAACTTGCCTGCATTATGTTAATTGGAGCATTTGCTTGATAATATATAACCTCACCCTTGAAGGTTTACAGTTATTGTAGTTAAAACAAAAAATACAAAAATTTTACACTAAAACTATCAGATTATTTAAATCTCTGAACTCAGAACACAATCCATTACGGGAAACTCTTATAAAGGTGTTCAGCAGTATGGTAGAAAATAAAACTACAGCATCCAAGTTTCGTCAAGTAGCTTAAGCTTAGACTTAAGTCCTTTATGAAGGACTTTACCGATAGCTTTCACAAATATCCAAGGCTACGATATAGTTACCATATCTACACACACCCAAGTCTTTTGCTTCATTTTGAGTGGATAATCATCAGTATTCTATTACTCCAAACAATATTGTTCATCGTTTAAAGAAAACTAAATCAGACATTTTTCTCAATTTCTTAAACAATATTTTTTAATATTACCATCAACTAAGTAGTATGATATTCTACAGTTTTTTCTCTGATTTCTGGGCTGTTCCTTGTAACGGCAAAGTATTTCACCCTGGCTTCTTCTAGATTACTGTCAAATTTACTCCTCACAGCAGTCAGGAAAGAAGAGATCACTGGAGGCTGCAGGTGGACGTGTGCATCTTTTAATGAGAGTAGTGACACAGTGCTTCACAATGAGTACTTACTTAACAAGTGCCTTCTAAGAAGAGGCGTTTTTTTACTTTAATTTTCTAAATTCAAAAAAGATAAAGCTATAAAGTTTGGTGCCTAATAAATTTCACATTGTAAATGAAAATTAAATGATGATGAAAACAACGAATTTTTTTTATGTATTAACTCTAACCATTATCGGATTTTTCTTATGCACATAAGACAGGCTGAATGACAGCTTCTTAAAAGTTAAATTTACTTGCAACCCATAATGCCTGGAAATACGTTCATGTGTTGTAGCATAGCTGCTACCTTTGCAAGCATCTCGTGATGAGTAAGAAAGTGATAACGTTTTAGATACAATCGGCAGACTATAAATTGTGATTAAAGAGAGCAAAGACAAGTGCAACGTTGAAATATAGTGTGTTTGTGAGAGAGAGAGGAGAGAGGAGAGCGAGAGAAGAGGAGAGAGAGAGAGGAAGAGAGAAGAGAGAGTAGATGAGAGACGAGAGAGAGAGAGAGAGCGAAGAGAGAAAGAGACAGACAGACAGACAGACAGACAGACAGACAGACAGGACAGACAACACACAACGACATGCCGAAACAAACCAATTTACAAACTAATCAAAGGAAACCCGACTAAACCAGTATATATATTGACAAAACATTTAGAGCAAGAAAGCACTGAAAACGAAATATTATAATCCTCTTACAAGCTGCTTGAGGATTTAGTTTCTATGTATACTGGAGGTAAAGTATACTTTAGTTTTTAAATATACTAATTACGCAATACGTGAATGTTTTGGCTCTGGTATATCTTATACTCTGATCTCACTGCACAAATTATATACGCTCCAAGCACCCACATTCTGGGCTCATTGGAGGCCGTTGAATATATCTTGATCTAGTTGAACTGAAGGTTAGAGCTATTTATGAGAAGATGCTGGCAGGAGAAGCAGCCAAAGTATCTTATTATGACTCCTAGGATGCTCCTAATGAGAAGATGTGCGTCTCAGAGAGTCATTATGCAGCCTCCTGCAAGGCAAGACGAGGCCTGATACGAAGCAATTCAAGGAAGGCCGAGCAAATCAGGTGTTGCAGCCTTGAGGAGGACTTGTAATGAGGTGGTGTAGGCGGCGGAGACGGTGAAGGATGGGGGGGGGGGGGGGCTAATGACCATACGTAAGGGAAGGAGGGTGAATTCTAAACAGGGCTCCCTTCAAGAGCCGTAAATCTGACTATAAATGACGTGCGAGTGTTGCTGTACTCACCAGCTATAGTCTTGCGAGGTTAACTTTGGCTCTTTGGTCCCCGCTCTCTCACTGTCAATCAACTGTGGCTAATGTCTATGTGTGTGCTCATTTACTATTTATGTCCTGCAGAATAGAGCATATTAAGGCTCGTTGGACTTTCCGACCTTGTAACCATATTCATTGTTACCTCGCATTATGGCTAGACTACATGACTTATGTCTGGTGTGTTGTGTTGTTGTGTTGTGTTTGTGAGTAATGCTAATGCCTTTTCACTAAGGCATCCTGCTGCTCTTGGTAGTAAACAGGTCATCTTATCCCCCACCCGCACGTCCTTACGTCGTGGAAACGAGTACGGGGTAGCGACCCTAAACCTGTTTATCTGATCCTTTAAACAAAATGAAATATTAAGGAAGTGCACCGATTGATCCACCGTAAGTACTCCTTCTCTTCGCATAATGAGTGACATAATGACTGATACATATAATTCTGGTTTCCTTCTGTGTCCCTCTTACTCACAATTGCATTTCTCCATTTCTTGACCTATTTCTGTACTTCTTGGGCATTATAATCATTTCCCTTCAGAGTTCAAATTGTTCTCTTTCCATCTGTTTATCATTCATTCTCTTTATCTCCCTCTTCCTCCTCTGAAATCCCTGTTTCACTCCTGCTTTATTCTCCACCCATGTTCTTCTCATTCACTTTTCGTTATACTCCATTCCACCATCTACCTATTTCGCGCGTCAACTATCTCTACATATTCAATAAGTTAATCACCCACCATCTTCTCACATTCAGTCTTCTAATCATCTATTATTCTTTATCATTCCCCCTTCCTCACCTCTTCCTGGTTATTAAACCTTCCTTTCCTGTTCCACATGTTGTGAATTAATATATATGTATATATAATATATATAATATATATATATATATCTATATTCAAACATGTGGAGGAAAGGAAGGTTAATAAACCAGGAAGAGGTGAGGAAGGGGGAATGATAAAGAATAATAGATGATTAGAAGACTGAATGTGAGAAGATGGTGGGTGATTAACTTATTGAATATGTAGAGATAGTTGACGCGCGAAATAGGTAGATGGTGAACTGCTTATAACGAAATGAATGAGAAGAACTGGTGGAGATAAAGAGGAGGAAGAGAATTTCAGAGGAGGAAGAGATTTAAAGAGAATGCGCATGATAAACAGATGGAACCCCCCGGGGAGACACAATTTGACCACTCGAGGCGGGAATTGATATCAGTTGCCCAAGAATACAGAATGCAAAATGGAGAAATGCAATTGTGAGTAAGAGGGACACAGAAGGAAACCAGAATTATATGTATCAGTCATTATGTCACTCATTATCAAAAAGCTCTTATGTAATCAATGCTCACTTCCTTTACATTTTCAGTTTTGTTAAAGGATACAGTAAACCATTTTTCCTACCACTTTCTTTCACACACTAAACTACGGTAACTGATTTTACTACAAGCTGCATTCCAGGTGCTTAGTGATAGGACATTAACATTTACACAACACACCCACACACCACACACACACAAATATATGTACGTACGCCATAATGGAGGTAAAATAAAATTGGTTACAAAGTCGGAGTCCAAGAGCTAATAGCTCTCTATTCTGCAGATCGATCAAATAGTAATACCACAAACCCATTCTACATGCACACAGTCAAGTGATTGACAGTTGAGACCAGCGGGTACAAAGAGCCCAAGGTCAACCTTAGCAAGTATAGCTAGGTGAGTACACCACACTGCCGCACTGTCATTTATTCGAATTTCTCCTTGAAGCCTCTTTATCACCTCCCTTCCCTACGTTGGTTCCTTAGTTCACCCCCCCCCCCTCCTTCACCGTCTCATCGCCCTAACCACCTCATTACATAGTCCTCCTCAAGGCTGACAACCACCTGATTTGCACGGCCTTCCTTGAATTGCTTCTTATCAGGCCTCGTCTTGCCTTGCAGGAGGCTGCATAATGACCTCTCTCGAGACGCACCATCTTCTTCATTTAGGATGCATCCTAGTGAAGTATAATAAGATAATTTTTGCTGCTTTCTCTGCCTAGCAATCTTCTCTATAATATCTCTACACCTTTCAGGTTTCAACTAGAATCAATATATTCACCGGACCCTCCCAAGCGCCGCCAGAATGTAGGGGTTGCTTGGAGCGTATTATAATTTGTGCAGTGATTGATCAGAGTATAAGATTATACCAGAGCCAACATTACGTATTGCGTAATTGTTATATTTATAAAACTAAAGTATTACTTTACCTCCTAGGTATACATAGAACTAAATTCCTCAGTCAGCTTGTAAGAGGCTTATAACTATTTCGTTTTCAGTGCTGTTCTTGCTCTAAATTGGTTTTCTTGTCATACCTATATTACTACTGGTTCTAGCGGGTTTCCTTGATTAGTTTGCTAAATTGGTTTGTTTCGTGCATGTTGTGTCTGTTGTCTGTCTGTCTGTCTGTCACTGTTTCTGTATGTCGGTCTGTCTGTCTCTCTCTTCTCTCTCTCTCTCTCTCTCCTCTCTCTCTCTCTCTCTCTCTGTCTCTCTCTCTCTCTCTCTCTCTCTCTCTCTCTCTCGCTCTCTCTCTCACAAAATCACATATATTTTCATACTGTTGCACTTGTTCTTTGTTCTCTTTATATCACAATTTATAGTCTGCCGATTGTATCTAAAACGTTATCACTTTCTTACTCATCACGAGATGCCTTGCAAAGGTAAGCAGCTATGCTACAACACATGAACGTATTTCCAGGCATTATGGGTTGCAAGTAAATATAACTTTTAAGAAGCTGTCATTCAGCCTGTCTTATGTGCATAAGAAAAATCCGATAATGGTTTAGAGTTAATACATAAAAAAAATCGTTGTTTTCATCATTTAAGTTTCATTTTACATGTGAATTTTATAGGCACCAAATATAGCTTATCTTTTTGTAATATTAGAACAATTATAAGTAAAAAAAGCCTTTCTTAGACGACTGTTAAGTAAGGATATTGGTGAAGACTGTGTCACTACTCTCATTAAAAGATGCACACGTCCACCTGCAGCCTCCAGTGATCTCTTCTTTCCTGACTGCTGTGAGGAGTAAATTTGGACAGTAATCTAGAAGAAGCCCAGGGTGAATTACTTTGCCGTTACAGGAACAGCCAGAAATCAGGAAAGAACTGTAGAATATCATTACTACTTAGTTGATGGTAATAATTTAAAATAAATATGTTTAAGAAATTGAGAAAAATGTCTTGATTATAAGTTTTCTTTAAACGATGAACAATATTGTTTTGGAAGGTAATACGAAATACTGATGCTTTCCTCAAAATTGAAGCAAAAGACTTGGGTAGCCTGTGTGTAGATATTGGTACATATATCGTAGCCTTGGATATTTTTGAAGCTATCGGTACAGTCCTTCATAAAGGACTTAAGTCTAAGCTTAAGCTACTTGACGAAACTTGGATGCTGTAGTTTTATTTTCTACCATACTGCTGAAACCTTTGATAAAGTTTTCCGTAATGGATTTGTTTCTGAGGTTCAGAGATTTAAAGATCATGAATAGTTTTAGGTAAAATTTTTGTATTTTTTGTTTTAACTACAATACTTAGTAAACCTTCAAGGGTGAGGTTAATAGTATGTATCAAGCAAATGCTCCAATTAACATAATGCAGCAAGTTGCTGCACTAGAAGGATGTATACCCCAAGGAAGTGTACCCCAAGGAAGTGTACCCCAAGGATGTATACCCAAGGAATGGTACCCCAAGGATGTATACCCCAAGGAAGTTTACCCCAAGGAAGTGTACCCCAAGGAAGTGTACCCCAAGGAAGTGTACTCCAAGGAAGTGTACTCCAAGGAAGTGTACTCCAAGTAAGTATAGTCCAAGGAAGTGTACTCCAAGGAAGTGTACTCCAAGGAAGTGTACCCCAAGGATGTATACCCCAAGGAAGTGTACCCCTAGGATGTATACCCCAAGGAAGTGTACCCCAAGGAAGTGTACCCCAAGAAAGTGTACCCCAAGGAAGTGTACCCCAAGGAAGTGTACCCCAAGGAAGTGTACCCCAAGGAAGTGTTCTCACAAGAAAGTGTACTCCAAGGAAATATACTCCAAGGAAATGTGTAGTGTACACCCAGGGCTGTGTAACTAAGGGTAGTATACCACAGGATACAGTGGTATATTACTTTGTGGTAGTATACCGCTGTACCTAATCTACCCCCCTCTCTTCTCCCTCATCTTTCTTCCCCTCTCCTCTATCCACCTTTCTCCTCGTCTCCTCCCAACTCTCCATCATCTCCCCTTTCCCCCTCTCACCCCTCTCCTCCCCTTGTATGTCTTACCTCAACCTCTCACACTCTCCTCCATTCCCTTCTCTCACTATTTCATCTCTCCCCTTCTCCTCAATGTCCTCCCCATTTCCTTCTCTCACCTCTCCCTCTATTTTTCTTTTATCTCCCTCTGCTCAGTCTCCTTCCCTCTCTTCTTCTTCTCTCCATTCTCCCCTTCACCCTCCTTCCACCCCACCTCTATCTCTCTCAGAAAATTTAGTATTACGAAATAGTGAAATATGACTAAAACTCTACGGAAAACGTATCCCAAATATAATATGCCATGAAAATCCAAGGCGAGTCACCACCCACATGAGACATTTTTGAACGTTGGCTGAGGTTAGCCCCTAGCATCTGGCTCCCAACTACAGGCAAACTTGGATTATACAATCGGTACATAAGAGAGAGTGTGTGTTTGTATGAGGATGGAAGCCAGATGCTTTTGGTTAGTCTCTCGCAAATTTTCAGGGTGAATGATATAATAATTTATTGTGTTGGGGGACAGGCAGCCAGAGTGTATTAATATACGTTAGGCTTTTATCGATGTACCCTTCACTTGCTTTCCCCCCCCAAAGGTTGAATTACTGACTTCGCCCGGGATACAACCCCATAACAAGCGGACTTAATCCTGAGTACCTAATTACTGCTAGGTGACCAAGGAGCATTAGGTTGTTGTTGTTGTTGTTAAAGATTCGTTACCTGGTACAAGAAGTTCCAAGTAGCACGGGCTATGGTGAGCCCGTAGGAGCATTAGGTGATAGGAAATGCGCTCAGTCATCTCAGTACCGATCAGGATTCGTACCCGGAATTCTCGATTATGAATCGTGAACGAACCCGACTGTACCACCGGAACCCTCAAGATCTTATAAGATCTTATATCTTACAAGATCTTTTCCTGCCACACTTTGATAAGTGTTACGTCTAGTCCAACCCCCCCCCCCTCCCACTTGGTACAATTTTCACGAAGTCTGAAATTAAACTGCGGAAGTGTTTTACATAATTCTTTTATGTTTACTCCCGCCGTTTACCCGAGCATATTTATGATTTACTAAAAAATTGTATACATAATTATACATAAAAATTCATATACGTAAATTTAAATGTCTGTTATTAGTGGGTGGCCAGTAGGGGAAGCTGAGAGGGGGGGGGAGTTGGGAGAGAGAGAGGGGGGAGGGAGGGGAATTAGAAGAGTTGAGTGGCATGGGCAGGAAAGGAGGAAATTGGGAAAGGGGGAGGGAAGATGGAGGAAGAGGAGGGAAGAGAGAGTAAGAATGTGGGAAGAGGGAGGGAAAGAGAAGGGGGTGGGGGGAATGGCGGTTCAGACAGATTATTCCGGGCACCGCCGGGTACTTCTTCGATTTTATAATACAAATTGTACATATATATAATTATTTACAACATCATATATATATATATATATATATATATATATATATATATATATATATATATATATATATGTCGTACCTAGTAGCCAGAACGCACTTGTCAGCCTACTATGCAAGGCCCGATTTGCCTAATAGGCCAAGTTTTCATGAATTAATTCTTTTTCGACAACCTAACCTACCTAACCTAACCTAACCTAACATTTTCGGCTACCTAACCTAACCTAACCTATAAAGATAGGTTAGGTTAGGTTAGGTAGGGTTGGTTAGGTTCGGTCATATATCTACGTTAATTTTAACTCCAATGAAAAAAAATTGACCTCATACATAATGAAATGGGTAGCTTAATCATTTCATAAGAAAAAAATTTGAGAAAATATATTAATTCAGAAAAACTTGGCTTATTAGGCAAATCGGGCATTGCATAGTAGGCCAAAAAGTGAGTTCTGGCTACTAGGTACGACATATATATATATATATATATATATATATATAAACATATATATATATATATGTCGTACCTAGTAGCCAGAACGCAATTCTCAGCCTACTATGCAAGGCCCGATTTGCCTAATAAGGCAAGTTTTCCTGAATTAATATATTTTCTCTAATTTTTTTCTTATGAAATGATAAAGCTACCCATTTCATTATGTATGAGGTCAATTTTTTTATTGGAGTTAAAATTAACGTAGTTATATGGCCGAACCTAACCAGCCCTACCTAACCTAACCTAACCTATCTTTATAGGTTAGGTTTGGTTAGGTAACCGAAAAAGTTAGGTTAGGTTAGGTTAGGTAGGTTAGGTAGTCGAAAAACAATTAATTCATGAAAACTTGGCTTATTAGGCAAATTGGGCCTTGCATAGTAGGCTGAGAAGTGCGTTCTGGCTACTAGGTACGACATATATATATATATATATATATATATATATATATATATATATATATATATATATATATATATATATATATATATATATATATATATATTTAGTTAGCCAGTCATGAAGAACTCTCAGATTTGAGAATCAGTGTTTTAGAAAACAATATAAGATAGCCGGATATCTCGTGAGATACTACCTCGAGGCCGAGGCCCAGGGTTCAGAGCCTTGCATCGAGACTCTCCAACGCTTCAGATAACATAAGGAAAATGTAAGCATTAAGAAGACTGCAGAACGCCTAGTGGCCCATACGCGTCAATTCCTATTTATATCCACCCAAATACATCCACATCGATGCCTGACGAACGCTTGAAACTATCAAATGATATCCAGTCTTTTATTTTACCCAGTAATTTGTTCTGCAAATTAATAATCATGTTTGCAAACCATTATTTACCCAGGTTTTTCCTAAACCTAACGTGGCTGCTGTGTGTGTGTGTGTGTGTACTCACCTATTTGTGCTTGCGGGGCTTGAGCTTTGGCTCTTTGGTTCCGCATCTCAGCCGTCAATCAACTGGTGTACAGGTTCCTGAGCCTACTGGGCTCTATCATATCTACATTTAAAACTGTGTATGGAGTCAGCCTCCACCACATCACTGCCTAATGCATTCCACCTGTTAACTACTCTGACGCTGAAAAAGGTCTTTTTAACGTCCCTGTGGCTCCTTTGGGTACTCAGTTTTCATCATTTGGGTACACAATTTTCCCGTGTGTGTGTGTGTGTGTGCTCTCTAAAATCTTCATCATTGAACAAGCTGCTTGGCAATGGCTGACACTGCCTGGCGATGATATTCACAACGGAGGCAAATGTACACATGGGGAGTATATACACAACAGAGGCTACTGAACACATGGGATGTATAACCAGACCACTTATGAGCAATATTCTCCTGGACGAAATCAAAATCCTATTTATCTAGATTGGTACAAACGCAGATACTTGCATAATTAGCATTCTAGAAGTAATAAAATATACGAGAAATCGCATAAATAAAACTCCTATATCTTGGGGTCAGCATACGTTATCACAAGACTAGATCAGAATATGCTGAGATAACTCTTTGACTGATATGCTGAGCGTAGAGACAAATGTAAATCTATTCTTTACAAGACACCTGAGAGATGCTATACGCACAAGAAAATTTCCATGCCTGCAGAGGAGTACATCATCTAGATCTTATAAATAAATAACACTCAACAACTCCCAACTTCACTCGATAATCAACTTCGGTCGATTATCGAGTTCTCAACATCAATTTAGAATTTAGGTTCACGAACGTATCTAATTCAACAATAAAAATTATCAGGAGAAAACGCTTAACCAGTTTGTCTATCTAACACATAGATTGGACAGATTAGACACGAGGACAGGATAGAAAAGATAGATACCCAGAGTGAAGGAACGGTCTCCAAGCCCTTAGACCATTGGGAAATGTATGAGGACCTGCATGAAACATTTCAGTCGCTGTGTAGATAATAGTTCCAATAGTTTAATGCTTATTATTACAATCATTTGAAGGAAGGTATAAATAGAAAGGTTAACGATCAACAATAATTGTTATTATCACTTGATATGCCACTGAAAAAATAATACAAACAATATATGAATATAAATTACATATAATGAGAATAACCATAGATATACAAACATTTAATAGTTATATTCAGATTGTAGTATATAAAAATTAGTATCCACATATGAAGTTGTAAAAAATAAAGATAAACACACATACACACACTCTTATACACATACTCACAAACTAATTAGTGGATATACAAATTGTAAAATAACAAATGTACCTTATGTTACAAGACATTCTCAACACCTGTTTTCCATGTGTACTATATATACATTTTACCTATATTATACAAGAATCCCATTATCAAGAAAACATAAAGGAGGCATTTGTGCTGATTTGACTTTGAACATTTCATACATAAATCATTATTTCTGTTAATGTAGTATTCCATTTATCATATTGCTCACAATAAAGCTACAAATAGGATATGTTATTGTAAACTTACACTGAAAAACTAAATATTGTCTTTCCAAAGCTAACGTATACATTTATGTTCCAAAATATTCTTGCCTATTGTCTAATAAAATGATATAAACGTAACATAAAGTAAAACACTCAAATCAAATCAGATATAAACAGTCTGGTCTTTTCTGAATGCTATTTATTCTGTTCTCAGAGGCAATATGTCCTCACAACATAACCAGGGATGACATCCCTGTATATATATATATATATATATATATATATATATATATATATATATATATATATATATATATATATATATATATATGTCGTACCTAGTAGCCAGAACTCACTTTTTGGCCAACTATGCAAGGCCAGATTTGCCTAATAAGCCAAGTTTTCCTGAATTAATATATTTTCTCTAATTTTTTTCTTATGAAATGATAAAGCTACCCATTTCATTATGTACGAGGTCAATTTTTTTTATTGGAGTTAAAATTAACGTAGATATATGACCGAACCTAACCAACCCTACCTAACCTAACCTAACCTATCTTTATAGGTTAGGTTAGGTTAGGTAGCCGAAAATGTTAGGTTAGGTTAGGTAGGTTAGGTGGTCGAAAAACAATTAATTCATGAAAACTTGGCCTATTAGGCAAATCGGGCCTTGCATAGTAGGCTTACAAGTGCGTTCTGGCTACTAGGTACGACATATATATATATATATATATATATATATATATATATATATATATATATATATATATATATAATAAAAGCTTCTCACACACTTATTACAGACCAACATTAAATCCTTTTATCTGTGCTTCTGTTTCTTATTCTGAGAGAGAGAAAGAGAGAGAGAGGCAAGGCACTCGGCTGGCTCAGAGTGTGGACTCCCCTGATAAATACAGGTAGCTATCGATCTTCTCATGAGGCACAGGCAAGTACCCCAGCGAGGTCTGGCCGCACGTTCCAAAATTGTTGTCAGCGACGGTGGGATTTGGATTCCGGCCGTTTTCCCCGACGTGATTTTCCTTGTGTTCTCTCTCCACTGCGGTGTATCTTAGTCCATTCGTGCTTGGATCAAGGGAACGAGTGCGAAAGAGCTTGAGTGGGACGTCAGTGGTGCTTGTGATATGTAAGAAGCCTGTGGTCGAGGAGGAGGACTCGAGTCTGTTGTGGGGCTCGTCGTTAAATCTGAAATAATGTAATAGGAAAGGTAAATATCTGAAATCCAGAAATTTAAGCGACGCCTTCATATTAAATGTATCGATAAATATAACTGTACTCATTATTGGAAATATAGTTTTTACCTAAGTTATTGGAAATGTTGGAAAGAAGGAAGAATAGGAATTGATCAAGTTGACCAAAAAGCGGAGTTCACGAAGTTCAAACTTATCAACAGCAAAACAAGATGTCACTGATGGAAATTATATATAATTGCGTCATAAATACCCCACGGGGAAAGAAGTTTGGCGTAAGAATTGTAATTTCAGAAATCTATTAGATGAAGCAGTCTCCGTGGTGTAGTGGTAAGAAGCAGTCTCCGTGGTGTAGTGGTAAGACACCTGCCTGGCGTTCCGCGAGCGCTATGTCATGGGTTCGTATCCTGGCCGGGGAGGATTTACTGGGCGCAATTCCTTAACTGTAGCCTTTGTTTAACGCAACAGTAAAACGTGTACTTGGATGAAAAAACGATTCTTCGCGGCGGGGATCGTATTCCAGGGACCTGCCCGAAACGCTACGCGTACTAGTGGCTGTACAAGAATGTAACAACTCTTGTATATATCTAAAAAAAAAAAAAAAAAAAAAGTTGCCAAAAGTATATTAACGCGCAATTAAAAATTCAAATTTCACAATCGAAACAAGATTATTGTATTGATGCAATGCACTTCAGAGATGGTCTATTGTAAATAGCTACAGTGTACAGAGTCTAGATGCCTCCAAAAAGCAGTTTAATCAAACAACTTTTAGGAAGCAACTTTTCTCCTTACAGAAAAAGAGTGCAAACATAACCTGAAAGCTAACACCGTAGACTGACATTATGAGCATATTGTCTGCACCGTAAATCAACTGACAAATTTCAGGGTAGTCTTCTGGGACGTAAATAAAACAACCCTTCACTATAAAAATATACTGCGCGTGAGACCTCCGCCGAGTATGCTACCACCAACTGAAGGATCACGCAAATATACGCAACAGTTCTGGTCCTGGAATTGAGAGGAAAGAGAGCAACAGTAAGTGACTCTGAGCACCTCGCCTCACAGGAAGGAGGGAGGAGCAGGAGGATATGAGAGAAGGTTCAAATAAGATGATAAATTTTTCACTTGGTAACATTGTATATGTTGCTAAGTGAAACAAAGTGGATAACAGAGAAACGAAAGATATCAATTGATTTTGCAGACGAGATTGAGTCACAGAGACGCGATAATTTTGTTTTTAATTGGTATTGCAACGTAATGGGCAAAAAAAGAGGTTGTTCTTTGACCAGTTCTAAACGTTTGCATTAACCAATGAAGAATAGCGGCTCAGATTTATCCACGTTTACAATGCATCGTTAGGTTAGGTAAGGTGGGTTGTTAGGGTTCATACGTTTCCAGTTAGATTAGTCCTTTGTATTTGTGCGTAGTGGCAATTTAAGAGAATTTGTAGGTACTTGGTACGCCGAGTCAGCGGCGTACCAAGACACGTGGGCTCCTCCATGGTGGTGTTGGGGTATTTTGGGCTGACGACCTGAATCGTATTAATTGACTGCTGATGGTTCATTATCAGTATATAATGATCAGTAAATCATGATGGATTATTTCCGTGTGATCTAATTGATTTCAAATCTATTTCTTCTCCTATGGGAAGACCGAATGTAACTTGACCTTAATCTTGACCTTTATTCTGAGTGTCACTGACATCTGAGACCTGATTTCCCTTTCGAGTCCTAACCTTTCCTGTTTTCTGACCTGACCTGTAAGGTAATTATATATATAAAAACGCTAAGCCAATTCGACTATATGTTATTGTTAATATACTCATTATATATATTAATTATTATTGTTATTAATATTCGTATTATTTTTAATATAATTATGTGTATTATTATTATTTTATACACAAATAAATAACATTAACGTGATATATCAATGAAAAAATTCCACAGGAGTCGTGATATGGGTTCGAACCTGTGTGCTGAGTGTTCTCAGACGCGCACTAGTCAACTGTACCACCACACTCGGCCATGTCCTGGTTCAGATGACTAGAGCGCGACTGGAACACCTGGTCCATAGGTTCGATCCCATTTAAGACTACTGTGCAATATTATTTTTATAAACGTTATTTTAATTATCATTATTAAACTAATAAGTATTCAAAATAATAATAATAACGACAAGCATTTAAATTAATTTTTTTTAATTATAATAACAATTCAAATTGTTAATAACATTAATAATTATAAATATTTTAAGTCTATTATATTGTTATTGCATTATAATTAATTATTTATCACAAGCAGTAATTTTAATATAGTAAATTTACATATATATTTACTTTTATATTAAAAATAAGCAATAGCGTTTGTATTGTCATCATTAGTCCTACAATAACTTACTTTTTTTCTATCACTTGTGAATTACTTGCAAAATATATCAGAAACTATATTGCTATATTGACCTTTCTATTACGGGATGTTTAACTTGTTGGAGTCCCGCATTGTTTTAGGGTCAATCTGTGGTCCTGTGTCTAATAATTGTGCCTATTAGGGATGGAATGAGCGACTACGTAATGACTGTGACGGTGGAATGGATCATCTGTCTGGTTATTAGAGTTACTAACTTTGATAGACAGAAGACTGGGGGAGTAATGCTGATTGGATGTAGACAAGTGCATCATTATCTCACAGTATTCAAGCTGAGAACTCATATACTACTGACTTGCTGCCTGAACACTGACAGGAGCTGTAGCTTGACTCTGAGCTTCAGTGTAAGCGTGGGGAATTAGTTTCAGTGTAAGCATGGGGTATAAGTTTAATGGTATAAGCACTGTAGCTTATAATGAAATAATTTATTAGTATACAAATATTTAAATATATATAGGTATTTATTATGTCAATTTAACTTGTTACAAATAACTTAAAACTACATTTCCACTCGTTAATTTTTTTATTAATAATTGCACACTGTCATATTTCCATCTTTACACTTTAATAGATATGGAATTTTCTGTCAGTAATTCCTTGTTACTTTCGTGTCATTCCCTGAGGCCCCAACATTCATCACAGCCCAGAAACTATACACAAAATACGACCTTTCACACGAACACCATTAATCAAAAAATGAATTACGCCAAACCAGCCAATTAACATAATATCAAAGCCCACGTTATCTCCCTCACCTCTGATTCCTGGAGTTACGAGAGCTGCCGAAGGCCGTGCTGTAGGTGTGTGCCCTTTGCAGTCCTGACGACTGACGCAGCTTCAGCAGGTGCTGGGATATCCGGCTGCGGCCGCAGGGCACCAGGTGGTAAAGGACGTTCAGGAAGCCCTCGCGGAACTTGGCGTTCATCCAGCAGAGAATGACGGGGTTATAGCAGGTGTGGGACATGGCCAGCCAGTGGAAGACGAACCACAGGTGATGGAGATGTGGCCAGAACGACACCTCCTCCACGAAGTCCAGCACCACCTGGCCCACAGACGGTCACGCGCAAAGCAACCAATGGCAGGAAGAGACATGGATAAGTGGATTTAGAGAGATAGATATGTGGAGAAAAACTTAGAGGGATACTTTGAGAAGAAACTAGAGGTGTACTTTGAGAGAGAAATACAGATAAAATTTGCGAGAAAAAGAAATTAGGAGACAAACAAAGAATAAGAGAAAGAGACTTAAACTTAAGAGAACGGAGAATAGAGATTGTATATTAGATACTGATAAGATTGTTGGCAGTATTGTATGAATGATAGTGATACTATCATAATAGACTAATTATAATTAGTTATCTGCTACTTCTCACAAAAACAACGAGGGGTGAATGTGGAGAACGCAAGGAGAGGTTTCTTAAAAGAACACCTCAGGCACGAAGCCAGGGGTACAACATGGGAGGTGTATTTGTTTGCATGTAATGTATATGACAATTTACGTGACGAATCAGTAACGAAACTGTGGGTGTGCTGCTGTGGGTGCTGTGTGGGTGCTGCTGTGGGTGCTGCTGTGGGTGCTGTGGGTGCTGCTGTGGGTGCTGCTGTGGGGCTGCTGTGGTAGTGCTGTTGTGGGTGCTGTGTGGTGCTGCTGTGGGTGCTGCTGTGGATGCTACTGTGGGTGCTGTGTGGGGTGCTGCTGTGGGTGCTGCTGTGGGTGCTGCTGTGGGTGGCTGCTGTGGGTGCTGCTGTGGGTGCTGCTGTGGATGACTACTGTGGGTGCTGTTGTGGGTGCTGCTGTGGGTGCTGCTGTGGGTGCTGCTGTGGGTGCTGTTGTGGGTGCTGTTGTGGGTGCTGCTGTGGGTGCTGCTGTGGGTGCTGCTGTGGGTGCTGTTGTGGGTGCGGTTGTGGGTGGCTGCTGTGGGTGCTGCTGTGGGTGGCTGCTGTGGGTGCTGCTGTGGGTGCTGCTGTGGGTGCTGATGTGGGTGCTGCTGTGGGTGCTGTTGTGGGTGCTGTTGTGGGTGCTGTTGTGGGTGCTGTTGTGGGTGCTGCTGTGGGGTGCTGCTGTGGGTGCTGTTGTGGGTGCTGCTGTGGGTGCTGTTGTGGGTGCTGCTGTGGATGCTACTGTGGGTGCTGTTGTGGGTGCTGCTGTGGGTGCTGCTGTGGGTGCTGTTTGTGGGTGCTGCTGTGGGTGCTGCTGTGGGTGCTGTTGTGGGTGCTGTTGTGGTGCTGCTGGGGTGCTACTGTGGGTGCTGTTGTGGGTGCTGCTGTGGGTGCTGCTGTGGGTGCTGTTGTGGGTGCTGCTGTGGTGCTACTGTGGGTGCTGTTGTGGGTGCTGTTGTGGGTGCTGTTGTGGGTGTGCTGTGGGTGCTACTGTGGGTAGCTGCTGTGGGTGCTGTTGTGGGTGCTGCTGTGGGTGCTTGTTGTGGTGCTACTGTGGGTGCTGTTGTGGATGCTACTGTGGGTGCTGTTGGTGGTGCTGCTGTGGTTGCTGCTGTGGGTGCTGTTGTGGGTGCTGCTGTGGATGCTACTGTGGGTGCTGTTGTGGGTGCTGTTGTGGGTGCTGTTGTGGGTGCTGTTGTGGGTGCTGCTGTGGGTGCTGCTGTGGGTGCTGTTGTGGGTGCTGTTGTGGGTGCTGTTGTGGGTGCTGCTGCTGTGGATGCTACTGTGGGTGCTGTTGTGGGTGCTGTTTGTGGGTGCTGCTGTGGTGCTGTTGTGGGTGCTGCTGTGGGTGCTGTTGTGGGTGCTGCTGTGGATGCTACTGTGGGTGCTGTTGTGGGTGCTGCTGTGGGTGCTGTTGTGGGTGCTGTTGTGGGTGCTTGTTGTGGGTGCTACTGTGGGTGCTGTTGTGGGTGCTGCTGTGGGTGCTGCTGTGGGTGCTGTTGTGGGTGCTGTTGTGGGTGCTGCTGTGGGTGCTACTGTGGGTGCTGTTGTGGGTGCTGCTGTGGGTGCTGCTGTGGGTGCTGTTGTGGGTGCTGCTGTGGATGCTACTGTGGGTGCTGTTGTGGTGCTGTTGTGGGTGCTGTTGTGGGTGCTGCTGTGGGTGCTACTGTGGGTGCTGCTGTGGGTGCTGTTGTGGGTGCTGCTGTGGGTGCTGTTGTGGATGCTACTGTGGGTGCTGTTGTGGATGCTACTGTGGGTGCTGTTGTGGGTGCTGCTGTGGGTGCTGCTGTGGGTGCTGTTGTGGGTGCTGCTGTGGATGCTACTGTGGGTGCTGTTGTGGGTGCTGTTGTGGGTGCTGTTGTGGGTGCTGTTGTGGGTGCTGCTGTGGGTGCTGCTGTGGGTGCTGTTGTGGGTGCTGTTGTGGGTGCTGTTGTGGGTGCTGCTGTGGATGCTACTGTGGGTGCTGT
>WNGS01167840.1:8875415-8879851 GCA_020271785.1 Procambarus virginalis | reverse complement strand
GGAGAACCTTCGGGGCATTTCGATTTATGTAGTGTTAATCTAAGTCCGTCGATCCATGAGAATCACAGGAACTTGATCCTAATAAATGTACAAATAACTCACTCACACAATGTTATACACCACCAGATCAAAAACAAAGGTGATATATTATATAGTTTTTTTTTTCGGCTCTTTGTTTAACTGTAATATATTATTAGCTGAAAAGTCGTTTGCCTTTATAACTTAAGATTCAGTTGGCACTACCCGAAGCGTCGTGGTTATCATTTGAGTTGATAAGACCCACACGTAAAGTAAAATGAATGTCATCTGGAAAAACTTTGAAACCCTGAAACTACCTTATCACCACTTGAAAGTTTTGGAAAAAACCCCTTATCCACTACCTCTATGCTCCTGGAATTTACCTCTGGAAAGCTCCGGCTTAGGCAGTTGTAAGCTATTTCTCAAACGCCCCACTACGTGATCTGAATGTTCTTCATCTACGTCTGGATCCTTCTTTAAGTGGTTTGTAAGTAGTTGAATCGGTGGAAGCTGTTGCCTGGGAAGGTCTCGAGGGAGGAGAAGGAGATCAGAGTCGCTGGAAGCAGCTAGGAGTGAAGTTACAGAGTTTATCACCCACACATAAACCTTCACCTCCATAATCCTCTTCATCCTGGAGTAATCAATATGCGAGAAAATATTGAAAAAAACCTTTAGTACTAAGCATATGTAAATTACTGAGTAATTAAAATTTTACTACACAAATAGTATTAACGGAAATTAAATATATAATACCTGTTGATAAATAAGAAGATAGGTAATTATTAATAACATTTTTTATTATTATTGTTGTGGTAAACATCATTAATATTTCAATCATTTATTTATTACATATTAAACTACATCAAGTTATTCAGTAGTTATATACTGAATTATTTAAACTATTCCGTATAAATTATTCATTATCCGTAATAATAATGATCCTCCCCCTCAAATGCACATTTGCTATTTATTCCTAGTTAATTGAGAATACTTAAAAAAATATTGAACACCATTTCAGCCATTAGCCAGTCATTCATGAGCTGTTTTAGTTGTTAGTTGGTAGTTACCGAATGTTTCAGTTGCAAGCCTGTTGCTGAAGGTTAGGTTAGGTTAGGTTAGGTTAGGTTAGGTTAGGTTAGGTTAGGTTAGGTTGCGTTGAGTTAGCTTAGGTTAGGTTAGGTTACGTTGAGTTAGCTTAGGTTAGGTTAGGTTACGTTGAGTTAGGTTAGGTTAGGTTACGTTACGTTGAGTTAGCTTAGGTTAGGTTAGGTTACGTTGAGTTAGGTTAGGTTAGGTTACGTTACGTTGAGTTAGGTTAGGTTAGGTTAGGTTACGTTGGGTTAGGTTAGGTTAGGTTACGTTGGGTTAGGTTAGGTTAGGTTAGGTTAGGTTACGTTACGTTGGGTTAGGTTAGGTTAGGTTAGGTTACGTTGGTTGAGGTTAGGTTAGGTTAGGTTAGGTTAGGTTAGGTTAGGTTAGGTAAGGTTAGGTAAGGTTAGGTTAGCTTAGGTTAGGTAAGGTTAGGTTAGGTTAGGTTTGGTTAGGTTAGCCCTCAAAACGTTTTGTATTTCGGACGATACGAAAGTAGAGATTAGTATTAATTGTTATTAACACATTAAATAAAGCAATAATACTCATATTTTTTATTATGCAAATTTCAAACATCGTTTATTATTTATTCTGTGTCAAGCTTAAACTAGTCTTTTGTGTACAGGCATCTGAAACAAGGGCGTTTGATTGTCATTTATTGAGCACGATTTAGTTTTGTAGCCAATCATTATGAAACTTGAATTTTTATGTGAAAATATGTTTTGGTGGTCAAAAGAAAGTAAGGGAGAGAGAGACACACATGTTTCCAGTGGAGGGAACAGCAGTGTCTGGGACAAGTGTGGCTGGTGGACAGGTGCTTCTGGTTGACAGGTGGAGTGCCTGTGGTTGACAGGTGGAGTGTTGCTGGTTGACAGGTGGGATACTTCTGGATGACAGGTGGGCTGCGTCTAGTACTTTGATTCCAGCTCTAGTTAATATTGTTCTTGGTTTTGTTGTTGATATTCGGGAGGGATAGGAATGATGCCCAACCACTTGGACGGTCGGGGATTAAACGCCGATCTGTTCGATCAATTCCAAAGTTACGCAAATTATTCCTCTCCAATCCCACATTACATTATCTTACGATACATTTTTGTCCGGATAGCAACTGTGTTGTTTATCTAAGGTAACAATATTTATCAATAGGGCATGTCAGCTGATTACTAAACTCACTTTCAACTTGGGTAGAATGACTGATGTTACTGCCATCAGACATTATAAAATTAATAATATGTAAACAGCGATAAGCAGGGCCTTGAATATGGCTGCCACACCCTCCTTGATGAGCTGAAGCAATTATATAATTTAAACAAATGCATATAAAGCATTTATTATTTTTTTTAAAGCTTAATGCAAGTTTTTAGAGGACCAGCTGCACTAGACTGTAAACCTTTCAGATATGTTGACCATTCAAGTTTGTTTATATTTTGAGAAATGTTAATCTTTAAATGCTAATGTAATATAAACATATGATAATAATTTTGGTTCCACAAGTGAGTCGCTGGGTGAGGACAGGTAATTGTTCATGCAGCGACCAATTTGTTTCTTGTCAGGTCAGTTTCGTGTGATGCTAGTGCTCCTGAAGTTCACATGGCGTGTGACTAGTTCTTTTCAAGTTTAAGTAGCGTGTGACTAGTTCTTTTCAAGTTAAAATAGCGTGTGACTAGTTCTTTTCAAGTTAAAATAGCGTGTGACTAGTTCTTTTCAAGTTTAAGTAGCGTGTGACTAGTTCTTTTCAAGTTTAAGTAGCGTGTGACTAGTTATTTTCAAGTTTAAGTAGCGTGTGACTAGTTCTTTTCAAGTTTAAGTAGCGTGTGACTAGTTCTTTTCAAGTTTAAGTAGCGTGTGACTAGTTCTTTTCAAGTTTAAGTAGCGTGTGACTAGTTCTTTTCAAGTTTAAGTAGCGTGTGACTAGTTCTTTTCAAGTTTAAGTAGCGTGTAACTTGTTATGTTGTTATTAAGAAGTAGCGTTATCAGGGTCGAAATGCTTTCCGTTTCAAGGGTCTTCGAGAGGTTCAAAAAACATAAGAGCCACTTGGAGACAAGTCAGAAGAAGTGGGTGTGTGGCGACTTCAAAACGTAAATCTCTAATGGTGTTTACAGTTGCACGTCCACCAAGGAGAAAGATGTTGTCGTAAAGCAAACAAAATGTCTTTGGGATACGTTTGACCCACGTTTGATACGCACCCGCAGCCGTAAAATGACTTAATGTAAAGATTGTACTGAAGAAATCAATACTCACACTTCTTCCTTCTTCACGTGAATAAAAATTAAAAATATGCTTTTTTATCTTATACCCCCACAAACCCCCCCCCACACACAATTGTGTGTGGAGACATGATCACTACCTACAAAGTTCTCAGAGGAATTGACAAGGAAGATAAAGATAAACTGTTTAACACGGGTAGTACGCGAACAAAGGGACACAGGTGGAAACTGAGTACCCAAATGAGCCACAGGGACGTTAGAAAGTCTTTTTCAGTGTCAGAGTAGTTAACAGGTGGACTGCATTAGGCAGAGATGTGGTGGAGGCTACAAGAGTCATTGCTGTAAACAACCGATGGCTGGAAAGGCGGGATCCAAGAGTCAATGTTCGATTCTGCAAGCACAAATAGGTGAGTACACACACACTTTCTCTCTCTCTCTCTCGCTCTCTCTCTCTCTCTCTCTTGCTCTCTCTCTCGCTCTCTCGCGCACGCACATACAAACGCTCACAAACCTATTACATAATATATCTGAATAACTGTGTGCTGGGACAAAAATACCAACACACTAAAAACATGAATTTGGAAAATTCTGTACTGAGCACTGAACTGTGATTGGGAATAGTTTCAATTATAATGTCAGGAGAAAGTGGGAGAGAGGGAGAGAGAAAAAGAGAGAGGGAGGGAGGGAGAGAGAGAGAGAGAGAAGGACACAGACCGAATTTGTGTGTGTGTACTCACCTAGTTGTGCTTGCGGGAGTTTGCCTTCGGCTCTTTGGTTCCGCCTCTCAGCTATCAAGGTACTTATGTACAGATTCTTGAGTTTCTAAACTCTATCATATCTACATTTGAATAATGTTTTTAATGGTTTGGTATTATTTTATTGCTCTTTTTGAAGTAAAGATGGCATATTTAAGCCACTTTTGATGGTGATGGCCTGAAGGAGGAAGACAAGATGCTCTACATTCCATGGATATATTCCCCCTCTGTTCTAAAGTGTTCTCTAATCTCGTTTTACGTGTCTCCTCCTCCCTTCCCTTACTCCTATCATTTTCCCCTACTTGCCATATTTAAAACTTTCTCTCACGTTTCCTTTTCTTTACTCTCCTTTCCCTTCATCTGCCG
>WNGS01167840.1:8867915-8870415 GCA_020271785.1 Procambarus virginalis | reverse complement strand
TTTCCTCTGATAGTTCCCTTCCCTTGCCTAAGTTAATCTTACCCAAACTAACCTTACGGGAAGTAAAAGCTGTACACATTTGTTACAAACGCCGTGGTATAGTTGGTTTCGTTCCTGGGCGGGACAGAAATGGTTGGGCACGATTCCTTTCACCTAATGGCGCTGTTCACCTAACAGTAAATAGTACCCGGGAGTTATGGACACCTCTCTGGATAGAGACCCACTAGTGGTACCTTTTTGGAGCCGTGAGGACGTGCACAGCCTTCCTCGTGTGTCCTGATGGCAGGACGAACTTGAGACGTCCTAGTGACGCAGGGAGATGCTAGTGGCCCTCGACAAAGCAGAACCGCTCCTTATGACCCCTCTTAGAACCCGGATCTGAGAATCAATAGTGGACTAAAAGCCTCTCCGGATAAAAACTGTCTTCTCATTCTTCAAGCTGCCGTAGAGGAGATCCCTCAGCACCACGGAATGACGGCGCCAACGTACCGACAAGGCCAGGCAGACGCACCACAGCCTCTCCGGACCGCCCAAAACGGGGAACTTGACTGACCCAACGACGTCGTGGCAGTGTCAGTGAAAAGCTATCGCTCCGCTCTCTTATATACGTACACTCTCTCTCTAGTTCATCCGTCCACACGACAATCAATTCCTGCCACTGCCTCTCACAAACACTAAATCGACATTCTCATAATTTGAGTCGTAGCTCCACCCATTTTTGTAGAGCTCCTGGCTAGATGCAAAAGTTTATAACGCGTGACTATGCTATACGGCTTGCTAATATTCGGTCCAACCACTTGGGCTGGACGGTAGAGCGACGGTCTCGCTTCATGCAGGTCAGCGTTCAATCCCCGACCGTCCAAGTGGTTGTACACCATTTCTGTCTCCCGTCCCATCCCAAATCCTTATCCTGACCCCTTCCAAGTGCTATATAGTCGTAACGGCTTGGTGCTTTACCCCCCTGATAGTTCCTTCCTTCCTTGTTAATATTCGTTTCATCTCATGTGTAAGTTGCCTACTTTGGGTGTATGTCTACTGTCTATGGATTAGGCTTTCCACCTATGGAGTATTGCCATCCATCAATGGTGTACGACACCCATCTATGATTGTCGCCATCCATCTATGGGGGTACGCCGGCAACCTGTGGAGTACGATATTCGTCTATGGTAGATGTCATCCATCTATGGAGTACCCCGTCTGTCTGTCTGTCTGTCTGTCTGTCTGTCTGTCTGTCTGTCTGTGTTTGTGTGTGTGTGTACTTACCTATTTGAACTCACCTATTTGTTCTTCCGGGGGTTGTGCTTTGGCTCTTTGGTCCCGCCTCTCAACTGTCAATCAACTGGTGTACTGAGCCTATTGGGCTGATCATATCTACATTTGAACTGTGTATGGAGTCAGCCTCCACCACATCACTGCCTAATGCATTCCATCCGTTAACCACTCTGACACTGAAAAAGTTCCTTCTAACGTCCCTGTGGCTGATATGGGTACTCAGTTTCCATCTGTGTCCCCTTTTTCGCGTACCACCAGTGTTGAATATTGTTATCCTTGTTTACCCGTCTGTCTGTCTGTCTGACTGACACACACACACACACACACACACACACACACACACACACACACACACACACACACACACACACACACACACCACACACACACACACACAACACAACCCCCACAAACACACACACACACACACACACACACACACACACCACACACACACACACACACACACACACACTACCAGGGGCCTGGTAGCCTGGTGTGTCCTTTTTACGAATTACGAGTCGTGCGCGCAGGACTCGTAATTCTGTGGCGCGGGTTCGATTCCAACACCAGGAAGAAACAAATGGGCAAAGTTTCTTTCACCCTGACTGCCCTGTTAGTAGTAGGCATACTTCAGTCTCGGAAGACTATGGAGTTGCGCACTGACAGGGCGCAAAGATGGGTAGGTAGATATGGAGGAGAGCTGTTACCCATGCAGCATAGTCCCCCCTCTCCACGTTGCTGAAATTTTCCGATAAAAAGGCAAATGCCAATACACTTGATTCCAGCAACGTCGCAGGAGCTGCCAGAAACGAGGTCGACGTCAACAACGAACTGCCTTTGGGGCTCCAAATCCGGATTTTTCCTCGAGGTTGACTCCTGAAGCCTTTCCCAAAAAAGGGGTATGGCCGCAAGGCAGCGGAGGTTTAAAATCAGGGTTTTCCTTCCCCTGATGGGCAGCCTTCCCAGGCTATCGAGTCCCATGCCCCTGTTACCAAGCAATAAATAGGTACCTGGGAGTTAGTCAGCTGTCACAGGCTGCTTCCTGGGTTGTTGTGTGTGTGTGTGTGTGTGTGTGTGTGTGTGTGTGTGTGTGTGTGTGTGTGTGTGTGTGTGTGTGTGTGTGGAAAAACAAGTAGGTTAGTAAACAGTTGATTGCAGTTGAGAGGCGGGCCGAAAGAGCAAAGCTCAACCCCCGCAAAACACAACTAGGTGAATACACACACAC
>WNGS01167840.1:8831332-8842126 GCA_020271785.1 Procambarus virginalis | reverse complement strand
GATCGAGCTCTAGCTCCTGGACCCCATTTTTCTAGCCGCCGGTTGTCTAATGCAATGACTCCTGACCTATTACATTATCATACCTGCTTTTAAAGTGATGAATAGAATTAGCCTCTACAACCGGCTCCTTTAGGTCATTCCATTTACTCACAACCCTAGCTTACGGTAAAAGAAAACTTTCTAACATCTCTATTGCACATCTGAGTCTCAAGCTTCCTTCTTGTTCAATTGTTATTCATTGTCACAATTCCTCTATTTCCACCATGTCAATCCTTCTAAATATTTTATACGTCTGTATCATGTCCCCCCCCCTATCCCTCCTCTCTAACGTCGTCAGGTTTAGCTTCTTCAGTCACTCTTCACACCTCATCCCTCGCAGCTCTGGGACGAGTCTCATTGCTAACTTCTGCACTTTTTCGAGCTTCCTTAAGTGTTTTTTTTAGATGGGGACTCTAGGATGGGCCGGCATACTGTAAGACTGTTCTCACATAGACGGTACACAGTGATCTAAAAGCCTCCTTATTCAGGTTTCTGAAGGATGTAGTAGAGTATGAGGCTGACGTTATTCTATTTATGTGAGCCTCTGGAGTTAGGTTCCGTGTTATGTTCCGTGATATCAACTCCTAAGATCTGGGAGTTGATATCACACCAACCCTGTCTCCTGAAGCCCACATAAAAAGAATAACATCTGTCGCGTATGCGAGGCTGGCTAACATCAGAACTGCCTTCAGGAACCTGTGTAAGAAATCATTCAGAACCTTGTATACCACATATGTAAGACCAATCCTGGAGTATGCGGTCCCAGCATGGAGCCCGTACCTTGTTAAGCACAAGACGAAGCTGGAAAAAGTTCAAAGGTATGCCACTAGACTAGTCCCAGAACTAAGAGGCATGAATTATGAGGAAAAGCTGCGGAAAATGCACCTTACGACACCGGAAGACAGAAGAGTAAGAGGAGACATGATCACAACCTACAAAATCCTAAGGGGAATCGACCGGGTAGACAAGGATAAACTATTCAACACTGGTGGTACGCGAACAAGGGGACACAGGTGGAAACTGAGTACCCACATGAGCCACAGGGACGTTAGAAAGAACTTTTTCAGTGTCAGAGTAGTTAACGGATGGAATGCATTAGACAGTGATGTGGTGGAGGCTGACTCCATACACAGTTTCAAATGTAGATATGATAGAGCCCAGTAGGCTCAGGAACCTGTACACCAGTTGATTGACAGTTGAGAGACGGGCTTTAAGAGCCAGCGCTCAACCCCCGCAAGCACAATTAGGTGAATACAACTAGATGAATACACACGTAGCTGGTAATACATTAAGTGTGGTATGCTATCTCTGTCTTTCGGTAAAACTTCGTTATTAATATCTTTTCTGTCGTTTCATGTCGGGACTTGATTCGTAAGGAGGTCGAACCCGGAATATTAAAGAGAAGGAGACGAACCGCTCACAGTTATTGACATTTTTATTGAAGAATAAGAATGTGGTGCTGAATGACATCTTTAATACCGTGTGGGACTTACCTACATGTTATCAGCTAGTTGTTACTTAAACTGTTCTTACAGGGTGAGCATCAGCTCCTGATGTCAATATAAACCATTTGTCGCTCATTGCTGTCATTTAGTTCTCTTGCTTTACTCATTAATAGCTTGAAGCGCAGTTGTTAACGTAGTTAGCTCACAATCGAATACACCTGAAGTTGATACACTTCTACTCTGCCGTTGAAAATGTTGACAGGATCAGCGAAACACGTCCCCTAGCGTCAGGACAAATACAACTGCAAAATGAACTATGGAGAGATAATTTTTCAAGTTCCTTTTCAAGTGGAGAAGAACTTCAGAAATAGAGAAAAAGATTCGTGCTAGAATCACTGACCTCGCCCTTTCTGTCACATTCAGTAACACACTCACGTTTCGGTCCATCGTGGACCATTATCTTCGTGTAAAGAAAGAGTGGCAGAGAAAGTCAATATATATAAGAAAACGGAAAATACGAGATGCTTTTTCACCCATATTGTTGTAAACCCACGGAACCGCCTACCCGCTGAAGCTGTTAACGCTAAAACTCTGGTGGGTTTTAAAATACAGCTGGAAAAGATCTTCAGGGCAAATGTGGGGGGACATTTGGCAAGCCACCGGCTTCCTGTTCTCGACGAGGCCGCTAGTCTTAGTGCCCCTCAGGTAAATAAGGATGAGATATGAAAGGCTAGAAGGTAAGAAGTATACAACAGTAGTAAATACGTTAGTTTAGTCATTTATTATGCACCCCATACCCATCGGATTCGTGGGCGGTGGTGGAAAGGGTTACAGAGGCACATAAAGAGTTTAGGAACTGAACTTCACAGTTCATTTAGCTAAGCAAGTAACAATGTTGTAAAGCTAGCTATAAAAAGTTTGTTCTTTTTATAGAAATACATGTACATATAGCAATTGTCTTTTCAAGAAGTGATTCAAGAAGTGGCTTACAACAGTCTCTATGTAAGCAGTTTACACCTGTGGTGAATCACTTACACAGTTACTGATCTTGTTCCACTCCCACCCAACTGGGCGGCAACTTTACAGTCATTCGCATACAGTACCCACAGTCAGTAAATTTTGAATACTTGTCTAAGATTTCTGGCAGGACATCATGATGAATGAAACACTTCCACATTTCGTGAACACTACTGATACAGTTATATCTGAATTCTGCGATTTCTTTAAGCTTTTAATTATATAATAACAAAGTATGTGAATAGTTCTGCTGACAGAACTATTCACATGAAAACTAATAAGCTACACTAGTCCAACTATCACTAACTAGTCTTGAGATTTTTTTCACATATTTTGACTTCTCTCAGATTCTTGTACTGAGTACAAGTGACAGGATGAACAACCCAGCGGGCTTTCGTCCTATTGATTGGGGGGGGGGGGGTGGGAAGGGAAGGGAAGGGAAGGGAAGGGAAGGGAAGGGAAGGGAAGGGAAGGGAAGGGAAGGGAACTAACAGGGGGGAAAGCGCCAAGCCATTACGACTATATATTTAGCACTTTGAAGGGATCAAGATAAGGATTTGGGATGGGACAGGGAGGAAGGAATAATGCTCAACTGAGGAGAAGGAATGTGTTGTTCACGCAGTTTAGCAAGTATGTTCACTCACAGGAGGAGTGGCGCTGTTCAACCAACTATACCTTCAAAGCAAAGTTGAAAATTACAATTGTATCGAGAACCGAGGCGTCGCCTCAAACAAGTTGTTCCTCTGTTGTGGACTATTATCCAGCTCCTACGTCGTTATCTGCTAGCTCGTTCCATGTTCGCCGATGGTTTCAGATTGATTATGAGAGTTGTGTGAAGTGTGATTGGTTATGCGGTTCGTTTTGGTTTAAGGCTTAAGGCCTATCACCCGCGGGAGGGGTTATTAAGGTCACCACAACAACATACTAAGCAGTTAGCATTATACGTTATTTCTGAACACATTCCAAGCCTAAGGAAAACGCTGTGTAAATACACCGAAATAGAGAACGTCTCCCGGTGAATATACCCTTGGTAATGTGGTGCGTTGAGTGCTTTGGAAGTCAGTCCCAGAGTGTAGCACACACAACACTGTTTGGTCGCCGGTGGGAGAAACACAGCCCTGCCTCGCCCCCTTGCCTCATGGCCTGCCTCATGGCCTGCCTCATGGCTTGCCTCATGGCTTGCCTCATGGCTTGCCTCATGGCTTGCCTCATGGCTTGCCTCATGGCTTGCCTTATGGTTTGCGGACTCAGTCAGTCCTCCAAAGGTTTCCCAACGCCGAGAAAACGGTCAGTTTAAAGTGTCCTCTCCTAACCTACCAGAGGACCGAAAACAGAAAATGGGACAGTACTTCACCATCATTTTACTGTCACTTTCGTACTGTCACTTGCGTTGACAGTACGTCAGTACGAGCCGCTTCCGTTTTCTAGCAAGAAATTTTTTGGCCTTATGTAACGAATACGAGCGACAAGCGACGTACTTTGTAGAACAGATTGTGCGGCTTGCCGATAATTGACTTATTTTTTGTAAATTAACAACTTAAATATCTTGATAGTTGCCGTTTGCACTTACCGTTCGCTGTTTGTTAATTATTTCATCATAGTTGCTATAACAGGAAGTCCTGCTAGACCGTGAGTTTGAGATTAAATAATTAACAATTTACAACCGAGTTTGCTAATTGGTTAATTACGGTTTTCAGTACAGAGATTTTAGCCATATTTAGCCTCTCTGAACTTAATTTATAGTCTAACAAGTTTATAGTACACTTGTCTTTTAAATATATTTAAGTTGTTTTCATGTAGAATAGATAATGGTTTTAAATACAAAACTATTATTATTAAACTAGAGGGAACATCGCGTTTGATATATCTAGATCTACCACACTCAATGCTTTATTTACAGTCTCGTAGAGGGGAAGGAACTATCGTACACCCTTCTGGTCATTGTTATACTCTCCTCCAGCCCCCACAACACATGTCAATAAAATGCCTCCAACATAACACGTGTAGTAGGAATATATACACTTGAGAGACGGACCCCATTGGTCGGTGCGTATTCACTGAGAGTTTACGCTAGTCCTGAACAATATTCGGGGCTAAATATTGTGTTGTTCGGTCAGTAAGGTATTGTGGCGGCCTTAATTAACAGCCCTGCAGAGCTGAAAATGTTCAACTTCATATGAACAAACAATTGTTGTTGAAGGGAAAGGAACTATCAAGAGAAAGCGCTAAGCTATTACGACTATATAGCACGTAGAAGGAAACAGGATAAGGATTTGGGATGGGACAGGGAGGAAGGAATGGTGCTCAACCACTTGGACGGTCGGGGATTGAACGCCGACCAGCATGAAGCGAGACCGTCTCTCTACCGTCCAGCACAAGCCATAACAACAGGCGTTACACTCTAGAAGTGGCCACATAACATTAACACAAACATTCAGTGTCTCAATGTGGCACTCGCACGCTGTTTCCCTAAGAATTCTGGCGACCGCCGACCAGCCTATGTTCACCCCGTACCCTAGACCATTCCCCCTGCCAGTTTTGGGTAAGGCTAGCCCTAACCCTGTGGCCTCCATCTTTGATCAGACAGACAAACAGGCAGACATTATACGCAAAGTGGAGCCGGTCGGCCGAGCGGACAGCACGCTGGATTTGTGATCCTGTGGTCCTGGGTTCGATCCCAGGCGCCGGCGAGAAACAACGGGCAGAGTTTCTTTCACCTTATGCCCCTGTTACCTAGCAGTAAAATAGGTACCTGGGTGTTAGTCAGCTGTCACGGGCTGCTTCCTGGGGGTGGAGGCCTGGTCGAGGACCGGGCCGCGGGGACACTAAAAAAAAGCCCCGAAATCATCTCAAGATAATCTCAAGATAAGTGTACATATTACAGAACGCATTTACCTGACACAATACTGATATTATGACTTAGATATAACACTTTGACTAATACTATCACACGTGGCTACATGTTGTAGAGGCAGACTTAAGATACATGTAAGAGACACCTGCTTGCGATGGTCTACTCTTGTCCCTCTCTTCATTCACTTATCTCAAGTACTGGGTGGTTCGTTTAGATGTAAAGTGGGATCACTTTACAGGCAATTTGTAACCTATATGTCAAAAACGTAACGCTACCTACACAGTATTTAAATGAAGGAATTTATGCAAATGCTGTCAGCAAATGTTTTAACGCACTCTCTCAATTTTCCGTTTTTTTTATTATACCTCTCCTTCTGTGTCTGTCTGTCTGTCTGTCTGTCTGTCTGTCTGTCTGTCTGTCTGTCTGTCTGTCTGTCTGTCTGTCTGTCTGTCTGTCTGTCTTTGCTATTCTTGCGGTGTACGTGCGAGGTACAGAGTGAGCAACACATGCGAACGCTTCGATTAAAATTCATGTTTTTTTTTTTTTTATTGACGACAAGGTTTAAGACTAAAATGGTGTACTGTGTTGCGAAAGCACTCACCGTGGCGACGCCAGCACGCTCCCTAGGGGGATCCACAGCGCTGCCTGTCGCTTCTCGCAGCTAATTTTTTTCTGTATTTACCTTGGAAACTGTGAAAAGTTAAATTTAAAACTCATTTATTTCTGTGTTGTTCTTCAGGTGGAATGTTGTTCATTCCTCATTCCACTTGGAATCTTTGACATCGTTATCAGGTCTCCTGTTTCTTCTTCCTACAGTGTAGGGGATCCTGTTTTCTTAAGTCTTTCATCGGATATCGGTCACCTTAGTGTTAGAATGTGGATTTTTTTTCATATTTATAAACCATTTATTTTCTTATATTCATATTCATTGAAGAGGTTCATTGCTGAAGTTGCATACGCAAGGGACACCAGCCCATCCTCCTAAGGTTTCCCAACGTCAAGAAACTGTCGTACTAAAGTGCCCTTATCCTAACCTACCAGAGGACCCTAAACAGAAAACAGGACAGTATGTCAATTTCGCGAGCCGCTACCGTTTTCTAGTACAACCATTTTTGGCCTTAGGTAGAGTATACGTCCAAAATGCGACGTTCTATTAAGAGAACGGATTGGTCTCACAGGTTTTGTATACTATGTAGCGCTTGGGATATACGTCAGTATATCCCTCAGGATATACTGACCCACCATATCTAATAATCATCTAAGAAATGTATTATTTCTATATCATATCAAAATCATATCAAATCAATCTATATCATATCTATATAATAATCATAATCAGAATCATATCAGAATCACAATAGATTCATTATATAGCTTGATCCTAGATGATGCCACTATGATCACGTACGCCATAGGGCCCTATAGATGCCTACGTGACTTAGTGCATTTCTTTCAAGGATCCAGAAGCTTCTAGAAGGATTTGTTAATTAAAAATTTATTGGAACACTGACGTAGTATCGGTAGAGAGAAAATCGAATCCTATTAAGAAGTCAGTGGTATTATCAAGTACTACTTATAATCTTTAAATCCTATATCATATTTTATTATAATCACATCTTATCTCAATCATAAGTCTAGACTGTAAAAATAATCAATCAATATTCATTGAAGCACCCCTTTCAAGGGAGAGTGGGAGGGCATCTTGGAACAAGAGCGCCCACCACAGCCCGGGCAGAACGTATGTGTTTACACAACAGTGTACACGTGACGGTCCCTTAGCGAACATTTTGCTGAGGACACCTTATCTAATATCATTATCACCAGTGAACACTCTCTAGAACTGGGGAGTACCTGGACAATATATCAACAAGGAAAATCCTAGAACATTTATGTAAAATAAGAGTGAAGTGGAGCATTTAGTGACGCGGTCTCCACCTTCATCCCTAATCTCATCCCTAATCTTCATTGTTATCTTCTGCAAACGCAGTCCAATCGTAGCAACGCTACTAGATCAACAGCAACGCTGTAATCTAAAATATCGTGCCTAAACTCGCCAAGAGAGTTCTTCAGTCTGGCACACTTTGTCAGACAGGCACCCGGCTTCAGCTAAGTTTATTGATGTTATTACTGTAGCGTATTAGTTGGCCAATTAAAGCTAGTATAACATTAATATTCTATAAGACTGATAGTCGGTAAAAAGGCGAGGCAACGCCTCATATTTCTGTGAGTTTATTATTAATATTGTGGTACAGCAGAATCTTATCCAAGCTCTGAACCTCATGAGTGTCCAGTGTCAGAGAAGATTGTCACAATAAGTAAACAAAATCATGAGTGTCCAGAGTGTAGGAAGAGATTCAACAAGCTGACTGTATTTAATCATATACATTGATCATATACATTGCATATACTTGAATATATAAATTAAGTTAACAATGCTTGCTTAGTTATTTTTTAAGTAATCATATAAGTTCAGTTAATTGAATATAATTTTAGTACTCAGTAACAGTACTCAGACCATATTTAGGTCATTTATCATACTTTACAATTTACAATTTAAGTTGTTTAAAGTATAAATGTATTGGCTGTTAATTGCTAAGGTGCTAGGCTAGACTGTGTATGTTTAAATCTCTGATTTAAACAGAGCCAGTGTTCAGTTATATAACTGAATTTATAAAATCTTATCCTTGTATAAAATACAAGCTGATGTGAGATACCTGTTGGCAGGTGGACGTGGAACTGCAATCAACCTATCAACTAATCACTCACCCCACCTGCCCCTTACAGCCATTATCTGTCATTAGGAAAAGAGGAGCTAGGATTTACGACCCTAGCTAGAGATTTTAGTTGAATTAATTTGCATACAGTATTTTTTAATTTAGTTCAGTACAAGTCCTGGTAGTCTCCTCTTATATCAATCACAGCAGGTTTTCCCACATTTTTGGTCCTTCGAACCTAGATAGTCTAGAAACTAGATAATTATGGTCCTTGAAACCTAGATAGTCTATAAACTAGACTATATTATTCCAGCAAATACATAAGAAACTTCTTGATTTTGCATTGGAATAATTTTTACATATTCTAGCCTAACCTAGCTATCAGCCAATATTTATCATAGCTATATATCTAAGTAAACAAATTGTTTGCAGTGGCTTAAGCCACCATATCCATTAACTAGTAAGCATTCATATATTAATATTGTGCTGTGTTAAGAACCACAGTACTTAATCTATCAGTGTCAAAGAAACTGCATATTAATCATATACTATTATTTACCTCACTTGTGGTAATATACATACATATTAAGTGTATTATCTAACATTATCTCTAATCAACTGATTTTCAGTGCTGCTCATTACATAATATTCTTAAAAAGAATTTTTATCACTGTATGAGCATTTCATTACATTATCCATAATCAACTATATCAAACCCTATACAGGTAAAACCAGTAGGCATTCTACTGTATTTATAAAGCAACTATTAGGGTAACAGATCTTGTAATAACTTTGCAAAAATAGTGACATTTACTATTTTTAAAAAATTATTACAGGATTTACCAACTTGGTGCATTCGGGTCACAAATCAAATTATCACAGTACTTTTGATAATTGAACACCTGCTACAACCAGATTCCAGGGAGGAAATGAAGGACGATCTTTGGAATCATTACCTAAGTAGACAGGAAGCTCATTATCAAAATCATTAACATCACAAATATTATCAGAAAAAAGATATCTCGGAATCTCCGAAACTCGGAAAAGGTCAAAATGACTAACAGTATTCCACCAGCTACTGAACTGAAAAGAAAGGACACAAAGTGTCTAAAAAATCACTTGAATCTACAGCCTACAGACCATTTAAATCAGGTGATAGACAAATGTCATCATCACTTGGCTACAATAGTCTACCATTGGGGATAAGACCAATTTAATCTCACATCACAATCTGAATGGCTAAACAGCCCTCATCACTAATCCACAATCTGAAAGGCTAACAGCCCATGACAATGTCAAACAAAGTATTATCATCCATCTAAGATAACTATCTTAATCAAGAATATAGTCTTGATCACCTAATCTCATGCTTCACTGGAGTGAAAGCAGCCTCAGAAAATCTGAAGGCAATCAAGCATCTCAAAGAGACTTACTTAATAAAAAGGCAAAGCCGAGAAAAAAAATAAAAAGCAAAATGCTTCATCACATCATGAATAATGTAGATACACATTATTACAGATACAATTCATCCTTAAGGAAATCCTTGGAGGAGTACAAGTGTTACATGCTTGTATGACCTACTTGCATGTAATACTTTACAGTGAAATACATATTGTAACCACATCTTATCACAAAGCCAAATCTTTGAGGGACTTCGAGCTTACGTACAAAGATTACGAGCCGAGGAAAACTTGATCTCAAGAAAAAATCACTAAAAGTGACCACGGACAAAAACAAAAATGTCCAAACTGGCAGTCCAAATCAAAGCAACAAAACTCCTCTTCTGCAAAGTGGAAAAAGAGTAATGTTGCTCTTATGCTATACTCACAGTTAACAGACTGTAGGAAATCAAGCTCCCAAGACAGATAAGACAAAAGGAGCAGCAAGTGCCCCAAGATGCTTATTCTGTCAAGAAGCACAAGCATTTATCAATGCACAGTTTATGTAGCATGTTTCCTATTTCTCCTTGCCTTCCAAGAGATAATTATGATTAGAGTACATTAATATAAATGATTTAAATTATTCATGTTCTTTTTTTTGGCATAGAAACTTGCCATTATTTGAACACAAAAACATTTATACTTACAAAATATGTATATTATAAAAAACTAAATTATAGAAATACAAATACTTGTTTACATGTTCGGATTTATGCATACATTATCCCGTGCAACCAGCGGAAATTTAATTTTGTTCTCGAACACAAATCATTCGAATGGACAGAAGAACTTCGGAAAAAAATAAGTGAGTAGGAAGCATCCAGCCGCTCCCTGAACACCGCGAACTTTTCTTTTCATTATGTTGCCACAAACCACTTCTGTGCACTCAAATTGTACTCTAGCAGTGCCACTAAAAGCAAGCAGATGGTGAGATTAAATTCCTGGAGTGTGCCTCGTAAGAGCACTGGATGTGCTCTCGCAACTTTGCTCTGGGTCATTCTGCAAGCAGCCAGCCACCTTTTCTCTCTCTCTACCAAAATAGCCTTAGTGGGGCTCTCGAGTAGTTGAAAGAAGTTTTATTTAAGAAGTAATTTCACACGTAATGTTGAAGTTAATTCAGCTTAAAGTGCTATAGAGACTTGTTGAGAGTTGCAGGGGGATAGGCGGTGCACCTTCAATTGGTGGAGGTGCACTTTCTGCATAAGTGCATTAAGGGCACTTATTCAGAAAGGAGATGTTAAGATGGTGAGAGGGGGGAATGTTAATATTTTGGAGAAAAAAAATTG
>WNGS01167840.1:8811243-8823649 GCA_020271785.1 Procambarus virginalis | reverse complement strand
ACTGAAGTACGAAGATTATGAAAGAGCACATATAACAAGGAAGATATTAATAAGGTGCTAAATATATAAACACAGAATAGAATATTACAAAAATAATACGCATTGAGCAAGTTTAGATTCATACAAAAAAATCCCTGGTAAATACTGGTATAGTGATTTATGGAACATATTATAAAGGAACTTGTAAGTTGGATTAAGGCATGGTTACACCAAGGCAACAAAGAGTTAGTATAAAAGTGAGTTATGTCAGAGTGGGAAATTTTTGTAAGTGGAGTGCCTCAAGGCTCTGTCCTCGGACCTTTGTAGTTTATAGTTTATGTTATTTATTTAAACTCAGGTTTGAGACGCAATATTTGAAAATTTGCCCACGATACGAAAGTCGTGCGAGAATAAACTCAAAAGACTCAAAAATCACTTCAAGACGATCTTGAACGGGTTTGAAATGGCCAAAAGATTGGGACATGCAGGTTAATTTTGACAAATGTAAGATTCAGAAGCTATATATTGATGATCACTGAGTTATCAGTTACAGACTACAGCTACAGAGTTACAGTTGGAAAATGTCGAGACTGTCAAGTCTGATGTCGAAACGGATCTGGAGGACATAATTAGTAAGAAGTTAATATTAATAAAAAATTCATAAATGTTCGAAATATGGCAAACAGGACAAAGGGATATATTATAAAAGCTTTAGCAATAAAACTCCTGGTGCTATTCTTCAGCTGTATCTTGCTCTTGTTAGGCTCCCGTTTAGATTATGCAGCTCAGTTTTGGCCGCTACATTACAGAATGGACATAAATTCACAAGGACGCATCCAGCGTTTGATGACAAAGTTAATTCCGCAAATATGAAACCTTCCATGTGAAGAGAGATTGAAATAGTTTCATTTACATTCTTTGGAGAAGCGAAGAGTTAGGGGTGACATGATTGAAATACAAAAGTAGATGAATGGTTATAACAAGGGAAAGCTTAATAACGTGTTAATTATATCAACATTAAAAAGAGCACGAAACAATGGATATAAATTGGATAAGTTTAGATTCGGGAAAGACCTGGGAAATACTAGTTTAGAAATAGGATTGCTGATATAATAAGCCAATTACAAGATAATATAACTGACGAGGGATCGAGGGCAGTTTTAAGCGTAGATTAAACATAAAATTGAATATGAAAGGATTTAAATAGGAGCTGCCTTTTAAGGGCTAACAAGTAATTATCAAAGAAGGCACCATCCCGGGGAGACTGTCGCTAAGGGCCAACAAACCTTATGTAATTTCCATTATCCATATGTTCTTTTACATATATTTGTTGGTTGGGCACCATTCCTTCCCCTGGCGTCCCATCCAAAATCCTTATCCTGGCCTCTTTCAAGTGCTACATAGTTGTAATGGCTTGGTGCTGTCTCCTGATAGCTCCCTCCCATCCCTTACATATATTTGTTTGAATGCTCAGAGTCCTGGATCTTGCTTGCACACCGTGTTTTCAACATACTCAATGTTCGACTCCTTGTATCCATTCTAAACAAACTTGTTTCCGTCAACATTGGGTTCAATAAGTCGAATATCAACACAAAATACACTTCATTATTCTTTGTACTCCCCTGTCGCTGTATGTAGAAGGGAGGGATATATTATATGTAAACATTATAAAGCTCTCTAGGAAATCTCGTATTCCTTTCAAATTAAGATCTCGCATTTAATTGTATAGGTTCAGGTGTTTATATCATGCACATTGAGGCGTAGTTATTGAAGTCTGAAGAATGGGGGGAGGGGGGGGGGGTTAGAGAGAGATTATCGAGATGTGTAGGCCTAGTTTTAGATATTCTCCTTCCGTACATGTCAACAACAAGTTCAGGCACCTGGTCAGAAACTGGAAATATGCACAATATGTTTAGGACAACCTCTGTACCTCAACACACAGACCAAAAGTTTAATACACATAACCAAATAATGCAGGCCACGAAACTCTGGAGATGCTCCTGCATACATGAAATGCAAGTGCTACTGCATGTATGAAATGTATGTGTTTATGTATGAGATGTATGTGTCTGTGAATGAATGAAATCCATGTATTCGTGGATTTATATGAAATGCATGTATTTGTATATATTTGAAGGAAAAAAATGTGTTCATATATATATATATATATATATATATATATATATATATATATATATATATATATACATATACATATATATATATATGTGTGTGTGTGTGTGTATTCACTTAGTTGTATTTTACGGGGGTTGAGCTTTGCTCTTTCGGCCCGCCTCTCAACTGTCAATCAACTGTTTACTAACTACACTAACTACTTTTTTTTTTTCACACCACACACACACACACCCCAGGAAGCAGACCGTGACAGCTGACTAACTCCCAGGTACCTATTTACTGCTAGGTAACAGGGGCATACAGGGTGAAAGAAACTTTGCCCATTTGTTTCTGCCGGGTGCGGGAATCGAACCCGCGCCACAGAATTACGAATCCTGCACGCTATCCACCAGGCTACCTGGCCCCAACAGGTAGCGTGTGTGTGTGTGTGTGTGTGTGTGTGTGTGTATATACAAATGCATTTTATTCATATGTAAATACATGTTTTTCATTCATACTTGAACCTATACATTTTATACTCTAATAAATGTGTTTCTTTCGTACATAAACACAGCATATCATATATGAACACACGCATTTCATATATACATGAACTGATGTTTTTATATATATAATACTTTATTAGTACATTTTGGTAGCAGTCTTTCCTGTAGACATATGTTATTAAATATGACCGAAAAAGTAAGATTAATAATTCTAACACGAATTTTCTCAATTTTCCTTATGTTTCTTTTTACTGATGACGGTAAATTAAAAATCAATTCTCCAAAATTCATTCTTTATTTCTAGTCTGACGCGACACTTGAGCGCGTTTCGTAAAACTTATTACATTTTCAAAGACTTTTAGTTTATCTACACAACTTATGCTTTATGAAACAAACATTGGCTCTTATACCTGCATTTGGGTGAGGTGATGTAATACATTAGTGGGGTGAAACACAGAACATGGAAAACGGGTTATAGATTTGTAGAAGTAGAAGTCGGGTCCCAATAGAAATGCAGAAGGCCTATTGGCCCATATTTCTTGATGTTTCTATATTGGAGCGGAGTCTTGAAGTGGGTAGAATATAGTTGTACGTTAATTGGCTGTTGATTGCTGGTGTTGACTTCTGAGCAATCAACAGCCAATTAACGTACAACTATATTCTACCCACTTCAAGACTCCGCTCCAATATAGAAACATCAAGAAATATGGGCCAATAGGCCTTCTGCATTTCTATTGGGACCCGACTTCTACTTCTACAAATCTATAACCCGTTTTCCATGTTCTGTGTTTCACCCCACTAATGTATTACATCACCTCACCCAAATGCAGGTATAAGAGCCAATGTTTGTTTCATAAAGCATAAGTTGTGTAGATAAACTAAAAGTCTTTGAAAATGTAATAAGTTTTACGAAACGCGCTCAAGTGTCGCGTCAGACTAGAAATAAAGAATGAATTTTGGAGAATTGATTTTTAATTTACCGTCATCAGTAAAAAGAAACATAAGGAAAATTGAGAAAATTCGTGTTAGAATTATTAATCTTACTTTTTCGGTCATACTTAATAACATATAATACTTTATATATATATATATATATATATATATATATATATATATATATATATATATATATATATATATATATATATATATACCAGCACATGCACTGGAACGTGTCCATCAGCGAATTCGATCTCGTAAATTAACGTCAGTAACCTCTAGAATACATCTGTGTAAGCCCTTATGTTTGAGACGCGAGGTGAATAGTACTAGATGGTGTCGAACTCCTTTACGTCGATCCGAGACGTCGAGATCAGACGCTGATTGTGCAAGGAGAGCAGAGGCCGAACTGGGCAAGTGGTCGATAGACTCAAGTTTGCTTGTCTGCCTGCTTAACTGCTTGTCTAGTTTTCTACCGTCTTGCCTACCTGCCGCCAGTTGAGTAAAATTATTGTTACTCCACCTCCAGTGGAGTAACAATAATGTAATAAAACGCGAACAATAAAATAATATTATAATTCAGCATTTAATGTTACAATGCATAATGCTAGCATTTAATGTTCCTCAATCGTGCATATATGCAAGTGCTTACTTTGTTCACAGTTTCTGTCTCTTTGATGCACAATTAAGCATTTCATATCTCTGTACTATACAAACTGAAATTCTTATTACAGCGAAAGTATAATATCGAACATAACGAGGTAATCAATTACAAACATTTAATATCACTACAGAGCATGACAATCTTGACGAAGTGATAAGCAGTGATTGATCGTTAGGTGAGGGACCTATCATAATGTAGATATGATAGAGCCCAGTAGGCTCAGGAATCTGTTCACCAGTCGATTGACAGTCGAGAGGCGGGGACCATAGAGCCAAAGCTCAACCCCCGCAAGCACAAATAGGTGAGTACGCTAACTAGAGAACTACATTCGTGGACAGTTTTACAGTGTTTGTCTTTCGTCTTTCGTCTACTGTAGACGAAAGCAAACACTGTAAAAGATGGTTAAGCAAAGATGGTTAAAGATGGTTTCTTCGTTACCCTCGACTTGTTTCTCATTCCAATTTGATTGGCTGACAGGGTCGAGGCACCTTTCAAATTGGCAGTTAGTGTCATGCTGTGTTTTGATTGCCTGGAAAAAGTTTTCCGAATGGCTTGAAGTTTATGATATGGCCGAAAGGAAGAATTGTTTGTGGGAAAGTGTAAGTTAGAAAGGTTAGCATGTGTCATAAACTGCTGGGACATTTTCCGTGATTTAGAAGCAGCAGTTATTTAAAATTATGAGCAGTGATTGATCGTTAGGCGACGGACCTATCACTCGTTGTCCAAGAGACTGGAATGAAGAAATGTTGATTATTCTGGCTTGATAATAAATCTGTGATGGGTAGACGACGAGTAGGTGATATCTGTGATTGGCTGGAGAGAAAGTATAGCTGTAATTAGACCGATTTCAAACGAACTTGCCTGTAAATGTGCAGAAGAAATTATCTGCGATTGAATGGCAGAAAGAGATCAGGTTCGTGTTGCTGGGAGGAGCTGCTGGTTGATATTGTCTGACCGCAGAAATGACTGCAGTTCGATGGGAGGGACTGCAGTATGTCACTAGACATTGAGACGAACCACAGTAATGGCGCCAAATTGTCTGGAAACAAGGGGAAGACAGACAAGGAGTAAGGTAGGAGAGATCATCAAACACACGAGAATGAAGAGACAGAAAGACAGGATTAGGAGGAGGAGAAGGAAGAGGAATACGAGAAAGGAGATAAGGGAGAAGCCGATAGCAAGTAAACGACGTCCTTTACTAACATTTGCGTTCAAAATCAAGCGTTTGATGTAGGAGTGTGAGCGGTTAATTACGTACGATCTCTTCTTTGGGGCAGTGACCTGCCTGGGTACAGGATAACCTAACCAATGAAACCAGTGCATCCTGCCTCAAAATGCTGAAAAATCACGTAATAATCCTCGACAGCTGAAAGGCATCACTCTCAAGTACTCCATTTGAATCCAACTGGTAATTTTGAACTGATAAACATAATCTAATCAAATAGAACCTAACCTCAGGCCGGGAATGTCTTAAACACAATTGTTAATTCCTACCACAGCACCATTCTCGATCCCCGGATTCTTCGGCGTGGTGAATAAACACCTGCTGCATTTAATGAACACAGGTGTGTATATATCACATCCCATCGCGAGATAAATAAGGTGACGACAACAACCAGTCAACAACGTGGCAGGAAATTAAACACCCATCCCACACACCTGAAAATAAAGGAATTGACGATATTTCGGTCCGTACGGAAATGTTTTCAGTAAGGTCTTCAATGGCACCATCTGCTTCAGGTAAAAAAAAAATAATAGAAAAAAAAGAGAACAAATGCTAGTCACAAAAAGGGAATGGCACGACCATTAGAAGCTCGCTAGTGCCACTGCCCGTGTCAAGAGGTCAATCCCCTCCTCTCACTCAATAGCCGACCCATCTGCAGGAGACATTGATGACAGAGTGAGAGGGAGGCACAAAGTCATAAAAAAAAAGACAAAGTTTGAACCAATACTTTTCTAGGAGCAAAGTGTAACTTGCTTCATAGTGTGTGGAATAAAAGATGACATGATGGATGTTCCAGCTACACTCTAAAACATCATTTCAATTTGTCTATACAATGTCGTGTCTCTAACATTGTTTACTCATATTATAAGGTCCCCATAAGACTTAGCAAGCTTTGGCACTTTAATAAAGGATTGGAAAGTATTCACTTTCTTGTGTCATGTAGAAATAAGTATACTAAAAGCTTTGAAAATTTTGCTCAGGCTGAAGTCAGAAGCTTAAATATGTATAACGAAATATGTTCATATATCCTATACATTAATCTTATAACCAAAATTACCCCTCTTGTTATCTCCTTATGTGTTGACAGACCGAAGTTTTAAGCGAAGTTTAAGTGCAAAGGAAACTGACTGATCAAGCAGAAGGTGTTCTGCCTGATCTGTTTTTTATTTGTGAGAGGGAGCGTGAGGGAGAGAGCGGGAGGGAAAGAGAGAGATAGAGAGGGAAAACGAAGAAAGCGGTTATATAGAAGGCACACACAGAGGTCTTCACACTCTCGTCTTCAGCAGCGAGAGATCTTGAGCTGCTCCAAGTGCCAGTTTGTTCTTCAGGTGTGTTGAAACTTGGCTCGTTATTCATTAGTGAACCTCTCATAGACACCCACTCGTGGAGAGACACTTGTAGTGAGTCACTTGACGAGACGCACACACTCACAGACCCACACTCGCAAGAAACACTCACGGACACACACGAACAAACACATACGGACATTTTCGAGACACGAAGCTCTATTGTAAATTTAACTTTTTTTTTTAATTGTAATGTGATGAATTTTTTTCCTTGCTGGGTGTGTATGCAAGTGTATACCTCGATGTGTATTTGCGCTAGTGTGTGTATGCGTGCAGGTTCATGCTAAGAAATATAGTCCGTCATCTCGAGTTGCCACAACGTCACAAAAATGGACTAAATTGCCCGAACCTAACCTAACCGAGAACTCACACATAGAAAACCCCAACAGCCCGTTAATTTTGCGAGGCACTGTGCTTTACTGTACATCATATTCTGACGTTGGGGGACCAGATGTGAGGAGCAGGATGGGTAAGGCTGGAGAGGACAAGGGAGGAGGAGGAGAAGGAAGGGGAGAAACACTTGTGAAGGAGAGGGTTGAGGGTGCTGGAGTCTGCTGCTGGAAGTGGTGGTTTAACAGGGGACTGTGAGCAAGCAGAGAGGTATTGGCTTAGTTGGAAGCTATATCTGTCGCGGGCCACTTCCCAGCAACCTGTCCAATGCATCTCTCAGGCCTCAGGGCCTCTCTCCTCTCTGCTTCCCCAGGTCCCCCGCTCTCTGCCTTAACTTTAAAGAGGGAAGAAAAGGTGTTTGCGGATTCTCGAGTCCCTGAGACGATATTTTGTTCCAAGATTCTTCATCCTTGTCCTGTTGCTTATGAACACAAACGATTTTGTTCTGTCTGTCTGTAGCTTCTGGTTGGTGGTTTTCGTTGTCTCTCGCATTCTAACAGCCTTCAGGGATAAGCTAAGACATGTTGTGCTTCCAGTGCATCTCCTCAGCCTCCAGAGACCTGCCCGTGTTGCATCATGGGGTCCTGGAGCTGCTTCAGGTTGCAAACTGTGATGCACAGTCGGTGTTGTGAGGAGTGCGCTTCACAGAGATAATGAGATAGGGAGACAATAGGAAGAAGTGAACGTAAGAGAAGGGAACTTTCAGGAGAAAGCGCCAGGCCATTACAAGTGTATAACACTGGGAAGGGATCGGGATTAGGATTTAAGATCGGACGGAGGGATAAGAAATGGTGCCCATGCCACTTGGACGGTAGGGGATTGAACGCCGACCTGCATGAAGCGAGACCGTCGCTCTACCGTCCGTCGTGAAAGAGTGTGAGATAATGTGAAGGAATGAGATAGAGAAGGAGAGAATGAGATAACGTGATGAGAGATCGAACGAGAGAGATAAACAGAATGTTAGAGGAAAGAGAGTGATTGCATTTTGTGTAAAGTGTGTACTCACCTAGATGTGCTTGCTAGGACGAGTTACAGGCTCTCAGCCCCCGCCTTGTGAACCGTCTCAGGTAAACACACTGGCTCAACACCACATTTTCTATAACACAGTTACATTTATAACTGTGTAACGAGTTAGCTTCAACGTCAAACCTTTTCCATTAGTTGATAACCTTAAGACCAAAGTTATTTCCGGCATCTCTGTGATCCCGTCTTTTGTTTCTGTTGTTACCATCTGTTTCCCCCTTCGTTCTGCTGTTCCTATCTTTGAATAGTTTGTGAGAGAGAGAGAGTTTGAGTACACGAGAAAATATACAAGCGAGTGCTACTACAGAATTCTCGAGTCTGATTCTATGTACAGACTAATTAAGAGCGTCCTCATCTCAGATACCTGAACTCCTCCCTCTGTGCGCCTCTCAATTTCAACAGTGTCGAGTATTCTTATATTTCAAGGCAAATGAAAGCTCGCCCTAATGCCATCAATCAGGCAACAGTACTGTAGCTCCTTACAGAGTCACGAGCACTGATCGAGCATACTTCACTCTCTATGAAATCTTCATATGAAATCGATTCTACGAACCGCGATCTTCTACAGTCACGCGCAATACTTATGTTGAAGATATAATATTACTGTTCCCTATTGAAAGGGAAAAGTCATATCAAGGTGCTCTAGCTTAATTATTATTAGTCAATGAAATCGTTGAAATTTTGTAATTATTTAAGTGTGACATCCACCAGCATAGATGACTCTCAGAGATCCAGTACTGCCTATGAGCCACAAGTGGAGGTGCTGGCTGAGAGTAGGGATTTAGGGGTATCAGGCAAAAGGTAAACAATGGAGCATTTTTTTTGTCAATGAATTATGCTTTTCCATCGTGCGACTGGTGGTGTTGAACTGTCTCTGACGGAAGGTTAGGTCTCTCCAAACCACTCTTGATTATCTCCCATTCATGCCTTTGTAAATACAAGTTTCCCAAACTATTTTAATTTGTATTATGTTCTACTACTAACAATCGTGTTATACTTTTAAGGAAATGCCTTAACATTGATTGTGTGAGAGTTGTTTGTGTTCTGTATCAAATGTGTATTAGACGGTGTGTGTGTGTGTGTGTGTGGTGTGTGTGTGTGTGTGAGAGTGTGTGTGTGTGTGTGTGAGTGTGAGTGTGAGTGTGTGTGTGTGCATGTCTACCTGACTCTCTGTATTTCTGCCTGAGCCTCTGTCATTCACACCAGTATTTCTCCACTACATGCTGTCTCGACAGCCTCCATTACAGGTACACTTCATAGATCAGACTGTTTAGGATGCCTGAAGTGAGCTTGAGTTCACGTTAGTCAATGACAAGTAACGATGAAAAGTTCACACACACACACACACACACACACACACACACACACACACACACACACACACACACACACACACACACACACACACACGCGCACACTTTGTCGAGTCCTCCTCGGCAGCATCTGGCCAACACAGACCTCGACTAAGTCCTCTGCAACACCTGACCCAACATAAACTTGGGTCGAGCCCTTAACAACGCTTGATAAAGGAAAAAAAGCAGAAGAATAGATGTTCTTGAGTCAAAGAACTGTCTGACAAAATTACATCGAAGACACATCGAACATAACCTTACTGAAGCCTAAACCCAAGTCATAAATACTCATTCACCGCCATAGACAAAAACGAGTGACTTAGAGCGGGCCAGCCAGAGACTGAGGGCCCGTGTAAATAAAGACGTAACACCAAGAGAAATCATCATTGTGGGAACCAAACACACACAAACCACAAGACTGTTAGGGGGAATTTTAACTCGACGAATAATATTTACTGAGTAAATGAGTGGAGTTAGCTCAGTGCGAGTAATTAACACCTGGGGACGCACAGGATGAAGAGGCAATTGAGACGGCCCATAAAAATATAACAGTTTTCAAAAGCAGGTATAACAGCACTAAAGAGCTGCATATCCAAGCCAAGCTGTACAAGATATACGAACGTGAAGAGACTCCATGAGGTATTCCCATATAACAGCAAACACAAATTGCTTAGAATATCCATACAAGAAAAATCACACTACACCCCCCCCCCCGTCCTCTCTCAACAATAAAGATGCCTAAAAACAAACGAGGAGACGGACTCATAATATAAAGACAAATATAAGGAAATTCATTTTACTTTAGCAAAATATATTAGATCCCAGACTTCAGTCTCTTCATTTGGGAAACATTGTTAATTACGAGAGACCACCTGGGATCACCTGGCAACTTTTAAGCCATTGGATACTAGACATTCTGCGTTGTCTGATTAATGAATAGGGAATTAGAGCGAAGGTCGCGCACTGATTTCTTACTTGTTCGATGCTCTGGTGAAGTGTTCCAATGGCTAGACAAGCCAGATGGCTAGACAAGTCAGATGGCTAGACAAGCCCGATGGCTAGACAAGCCAGATGGCTAGACAAGCCAGATGGCTAGACAAGCCAGATGGCTAGGCAAGCCAGATGGCTAGACAAGCCAGATGGCTAGACAAGCCAGATGGCTAGACAAGCCAGATGGCTAGACAAGCCAGATGGCTGGACAAGCCAGATGGCTAGACAAGCCAGATGGCTAGACAAGCCCGATGATGGGGAACAGCCGTGTCTTCTCACACATGGAGAAGGGCAACAATTAGGATGCCAGATATATCTTATTGGACAGATATACTGGTCAATCGTTTTAGCTACACTCGGTATAATTTTTATCTATCTGTAAAATAAATCAGCAACATGATCAGTCTTAAGGACAACAAAGATACGCACACTCTTAGGTGCATAAATTGTAAAATTGTAAATAAAACAATGTAAATAAATAAAATAATGTAGATGTAAAATAATAATGTAATCTATATAAATAAAAATGGAAATGTTCGTTTGTTCATAATCGCTAATCTCTGAAAGTTCCTCACCGATTGCTTTTAAATTTTCACACAACGTTCAATTCGCATACGAACGTTTTTTTTATAAATACTATATAGATGTCATGTCTGTGACGGGAAAAAATGATTTTTTGAAAACTGTTTTTCATGTGTTTTTCGTGTGAAAGAAATCTTCGAAACCTCTTTACCGATTGCTTTGAAATTTTAACACAACGTTACATACGAATAGGAGCGTGTTTTTATATACCTCCTATATACATGCCTCATCTGTAACAGGAAAAAACACCCTTTTTTTTAAACAGCGCCATCTGTTGGACGTAAGAGCAACGCACAATGTAATCTCCAAAAGTTCTTCTCCAATTGCTTTGAAATTTTGACACAACATTCCATTTGAATACGCACATGTTTTTATATATCTACTACATAGATGCCACACCTGTGACAGGTAAAACATGTTTTTTTTTTTAAACCAATGCTATCTATTGCACGTAATAGCAACACATACACTATACAAAATGTTATGATTCTATTTCAACGTTTCCGATTGCACTGATAAATTGAATTTTCAGATATCGATTTATTTTCATTTTGAGTTAATTATTTTGTGTGATATTGCGTTGGAATTGAGCTGTGTTGTTTACCGTAACGTTCATTTCGTGAGTATAGTTCATTTTATTTTTTATTTTTTAACTTTTTTTATTTCGTTTTTAATGTTTTTCTTATATTTCAATGATGGGAACATCAGATCATTTGATGTTCCCAATTCTCTGATGGGAACATCAGATCATTTGGGAATACTTCGGACGAGGGAGTGGAGAATGGTGGGGAGGACGAGGAGACAAGAAAGGGGGTATTGTTGGGAGGACTAGGGGACGAGGGAGGGGGAATGGTAGGGAGGACGAGGGGACGGGGAGAATGGTGGGGGAAGACTGGGAGACCGGGGAAAGTTGCTGTGGCTCAGCAACGCGTGGCCGGGTACAGCTAGTGTAAAATAATAATGTAATGTAAAATATTAAACAAATAAATAAATTGTAAAATAAATATTGCAACATTTTTACTGATGAATTCCAAAATATTTTGAAGTAATTTATATAATAATCAGACTAACGTGTTAGTTAAACACAAAAGGCTTTAATGCAACAATAACAGCTTCTTTTTTTTTTTTTTTTTGGGGGGGGGGGGTGTAAAAAGTAATATTCCAAAATGAGGCTTTGATTTATTCCCAGTCAACATGCCATGAAGCATCAACCCTTAGTGCTGTATACTCAAATCACACTCACAAAGTCAAGAGTACTTCGCTTGACACCCAGCAGGTGCCACGAGGCCAGTAGG
>WNGS01167840.1:8778368-8811218 GCA_020271785.1 Procambarus virginalis | reverse complement strand
CGTGCTACTTGCAACTTTTGTTCCAAGTAGCGAATCTTAAACAACAACAACCTACACTCGCAACCATTTCCAGTCGCCCTAATTGGACTTCTCCTCAATATTCTGTGCTAGGTATTCCAAGATAATTAACTAATAATTAAGAATTCGCGGTGGGATTGTGTTACGGGTTGACCCTCAAGCCAGTCTCCTAGAACACGTAACTATAGATACAAAAAACAAAAGTTATCAACAGCGACAACAAAACAGCAGCAACAGCACTATAGGGGGGGGGAGAGAGAGGAGAGGTCAGCATTCGTCATAAGGTGTAACAACTGCATATTGTGACTCAATCAACCCAATATAAGAGTTCCCGTATTAAGTACTTCACAGTATTTACCTATTACACTTGCCTATCCGTATTCGTGTCACGAGGGGGGGTAGGGGGGGGTAGTCTAGCTCTATTTGTCTCGACTCTGGACACTAAAAAGTTCTTTCTAATATCTCTGTGGCTCATTGGGCACTCAGTTTCCACTGTGTCCCCTTGTGCGTGTGCCCCTTGTGTTAAATAGCCTGTCTTTATCTACCCTATCAATCCTTCAGAATCTTGAATGTGGTGATCATGTCCCCCTAACTCTTCTGTCTTCCAACGAAGTGAGGTTAATTCCCGTAGTCTCTCCTCGTAGCTCATACCTCTCAGCTCGGGTACTAGTCTGGTGGCAAACCTTTGAACCTTTTCCAGTTTAGTCTTATCCTTGACTAGATATGGACTCCATGCTGGGGCTGCATACTCCAGGATTGGCCTGACATATGTGGTATACAAAGTTCTGAATGATTCTTTACACAAGTTCTGAATGCCGTTCGTATGTTGGCCAGCCTGGCATATGCCGCTGATGTTATCCTCTTGATATGTGCTGCAGGAGACAGGTCTGGCGTGATATCAACCCCAAGTCTTTTCTTTCTCTGACTCTGAAGAATTTCCTCTCCCAGATGATACCTTGTATCTGGCCTCCTGCTCCTACACCTATCTTCATTACATTACATTGGTTGGGTTAAACTCTAACAACCATTTGTTCGACCATTCCTTCAGCTTGTTTAGGTCTTCTTGAAGCCTCAAACAGTCTTCTTCTGTTTTAATCCTTCTCATAATTTTGGCATCGTCCGCAAACATTGAGAGAAATGAATCAATACCCTCCGGGAGATCATTTACATATATCAGAAACAAGATAGGACCGAGTACAGAGCCCTGTGGGACTCCACTGGTGACTTCACGCCAATCGGAGGTCTCACCCCTTACCGTAACTCTCTGCTTCCTATTGCTTAGGTACTCCCTTATCCACTGGAGCACCTTACCAGCTACACCTGCCTGTTTCTCCAGTTTATGTACAGCCTCTTATGCTGCACTGTGTCAAAGGCTTTCTGACAATCCAAGAAAATGCAGTCCGCCCAGCCCTCTCTTTCTTGCTTAATCTTTGTCACCTGATCGTAGAATTCTATCAAGCCTGTAAGGCAAGATTTACCCTCCCTGAACCCATGTTGGCGATTTGTCACGAAGTCCCTTCTCTCCAGATGTATTACCAGGTTTTTTCTCACGATCTTCTCCATCACGTTGCATGGTATACAAGTCAAGGACACTGGCCTGTAGTTCAGTGCCTCTTGCCTGTCGCCCTTTTTGTATATTGGGACCACATTTGCCGTCTTCCATATTTCTGGTAGGTCTCCCGTCTCCAGTGACTTACTATACACTATGGAGAGTGGCAAGCAAAGTGCCTCTGCACACTCTTTCAGTATCCAAGGTGAGATCCCGTCTGGACCAACAGCCTTTCTAACATCCAGATCCAGCAGGTGTCTCTTGACCTCCAAACTCGTAATTTCGAACTCTTCCAAGGACGCCTGGTTTAACTCCCTTTCTCCTAGCACAGTGACCTCCCCCTGTTCTATTGTGAAAACCTCCTGGAACCTTTTGTTGAGTTCTTCACACACCTCTTTGTGTGACACACACACACACCTTACACACACACACACACACACACACACACACACACACACACACACACACACACACACACACACACACACACAGTGTGTGTGTGTGTGTGTGTGTGTGTGTGTGTGTGTGTGTGTGTGTGTGTGTGTGTGTGTGTGTGTGTGTGGATGTGTGCGCATATTTCTGCGCTAGAGAGTGCACGTGCGTGCGCACGGGCATGTATTCATTGCAAGATTCACTTGCGTAATCAAAGCAAAAATTACCGAGGTCATGCATAATACGTCAAACGTTTATTCAACAACCTAGAAAAAAGAAGCCTTAATTAACACGGCTCAATTGAACTGGTTTTTTCTTCTTTGGGTCGAGAGAAGCTTTGATCTATGGACTTATGAGGTCTAGCGGCCCACACATAAACCATTTGTCCTGCTTTTTTATGTTCAAATTTTTTTTTCTCCAAAATATTAACATTCCCCCTCTCACCATCTTAACATCTCCTTTCTGAATAAGTGCCCTTAAGGCACTTATGCAGAAAGTGCAGCTCCACCAATTGAAGGTGCACCGCCTATCCCCCGGCAACTCTCAACAAGTCTCTATAGCACTTTAAGCTGAATTAACTTCAACATTACGTGTGAAATTACTTCTTAAATAAAACTTCTTTCAACTACTCGAGAGCCCCACTAAGGCTATTTTGGTAGAGAGAGAAAAGGTGGCTGGCTGCTTGCAGAATGACCCAGAGCAAAGTTGCGAGAGCACATCCAGTGCTCTTACGAGGCACACTCCAGGAATTTAATCTCACATCTGCTTGCTTTTAATGGCACTGCTAGAGTACAATTGAGTGCACAGAAGTGGTTTGTGGCAACATAATGAAAAGAAAAGTTCGCGGTGTTCAGGGAGCGGCTGGATGCTTCCTACTCACTTATTTTTTTCCGAAGTTCTTCTGTTCATTCGAATGATTTGTGTTCGGGAACAAAATTAAATTTCCGCTGGTTGCACGGGATAATGTATGCATAAATCCGAACATGTAAACAAGTATTTGTATTTCTATAATTTAGTTTTTTATAATATACATATTTGTAAGTATAAATGTTTTTGTGTTCAAATAATGGCAAGTTTCTATGCCAAAAAAAGAACATGAATAATTTAAATCGTTTAAATTAATGTACTCTAATCATAATTATCTCTTGGAAGGCAAGGAGAAATAGGAAACATGACTGAAGTACGAAGATTATGAAAGAGTATATATAACAAGAAAGATATTAATAAGGTGCTAAATATATAAACACAGAATAGAATATTACAAAAATTAATACGCATTGAGCAAGTTTAGATTCATACAAAAAATCCCTGGGTAAATACTGGTATAGTGATTTATGGAACATATTATAAGGGAACTTGTAAGTTGGATTAAGGCATGGTTACACCAAAGGCAACAAAGAGTTAGTATAAAAGTGAGTTATGTCAGAGTGGGAAATTTTTGTAAGTGGAGTGCCTCAAGGCTCTGTCCTCGGACCTTTGTAGTTTATAGTTTATGTTATTTATTTAAACTCAGGTTTGAGACGCAATATTTGAAAATTTGCCCACGATACGAAAGTCGTGCGAGAAATAAACTCAAAAGACTCAAAAATCACTTCAAGACGATCTTGAACGGGTTTTGAAATGGCCAAAAGATTGGCACATGCAGGTTAATTTTTTTTTTTGAAGCGGGCTTTTTTTTTTTTGAAGCGGGAAGCGCTGGCGGGTGGACCGGCACTTTTTTTTTTTTGAAGCGGCTTTTTTTTTTTGAAGCGGGAAGCGCTGGCGGGTGGACCGGCACTGGCACCTCTGCAGAAAATTCGTGTTATTTTCGTCTCCACTCAACGCTGCATGGCCTAACTGCTGCCCAGCATGAGTAAGTGCATGGAGACTTAATATGCCATAACTCACAGTGAACTTCAACAGAAATCAACCAAAATTACCCAATTTTCGCCTGCCTATCCACGACCCTGTTGCCAAGCGCTCACCATACGCCTATCCCCACTATAATTCTCCAAGTATCTATCTCTAGGAACACTACCAAGAATCTATTGCCGAAAATATGCCCAAACATAGCAACAAGCAAGGCAGGGGTGCCTCTCGCTCTCCATCCTTAACTCCTAGAGATCTGAATGGAACACTGGCAACGCTGCAATCCTCGCCGTTGTTGGTAAACACAGCATCCGCTCCCCCTCCTCACTCACCCCCTTCAACTCAACTTAAATCTCTAGCTTTAGAATTCATCCAATCTATGGTTCCCTGTCCAAACTTTAAACCTCTCAGAAGTAACCCATGGCTACAGAAACTTCACAACCTTGTACTAAGGCAATCTGAAGCTATTTCGGCCCTCCAAGCCACAGTCACCCAACAACAACATACCATAGATCGCCTCCTTGAATCATCGACGAACAACAACCAAGAAATTCTCAACCTACAAACTGTTGCAAATGATGCAATGGATCAAATACGGAAGGTTCAGGCAGAGGAAACCCTCTCAGCTCAAAGTGACCTCCTTCAAAAGCTGGAAAAACAGATCAATCTCCTTCACATTCACCAGGCGGCTTCCGAAGATGACCTAGAGCAACAACAACTTCATGACTCCCTGATAATTAGCTCTACTGATCTACCTGAGGAACAACAAGGTGAGAATTGTTGTAACATAGCCCACACCCTAATTAATTCAAAGATCAAAGTAAGTGTTGCTATCAAATCAGCTATCAGGATAGATAAAAACAGTCCCCGTAGCAATAGGAGATTGCTCATCAAACTTGCAGATCCCTCTGTTAAGTCTGACCTTATACAATCAGCTGCTAAGCAAAAAACCAACCTCTATATAAATGAGTGTCTTACAAAGCAGCGTGGATCCCTCCTCTTCAGGCTGCGTCAATTTCGCAAACGGAACCCTGGTCTTATCAAGCAGTGTTACACTAGGAATGGAACGATCATTGCTAAGAAGGAAAGTGCAGGGAAAAGATATGAAATAAAGTGTGACCAACAACTACTGGCCTTCTTTAGTGATTGTGGTATATCGGAAAACCTGAACCCGACCAATGCCAGTACTTAAAATAACTCATTCAGTGCCTGAGCCTAACCTAACTTAATCTAACTTTGTCCAAGGTGCTGTCTCTGCATTACCATTTACCAAATGTTCTCTCATTCATATGATCTTCTAAATAATCCGTCAAGTCTCCATGCACTTATCCAAGCATCTACCTCATTATCATTGTAAAATTTTGCTCTTAAATCTAATCTTACCCTATTTTTAAAATTTAAATTTAATTGTATTGATTTATGTCCTCTATTGTAAAGTAATTATTGATCTCACTTTGTTCTCTTAATTAAGTTCATACTAATTCTATATTAATAACTAAGCTAATTAAAACTTATTATCTTTAAGATTATTTTACTTACATTTATCATTTGACAAATTTTTTTTTTTTTATATAATCATCTTGACTGTCTCTACCGATTTTTGTTCTCTNTGTGGTGTGTGCGCGCGCTAGGCTAACTACTGACCATCCTCAAGATGCAGGCCACAACAGCTGCCTATCTCCCAAGTACCTATTTACTACCAGAGGAACAGGTGCATCAGGTGAAACGAAACGTTGTCGGTCTTGCCACGGGGGAGGGAATGATCAGGGGAAAGCGCCAAGCCATTACTACTATATACCACTTGGTAGGGGTCAGGATAAGGAATTGGGCCGGGGGGGGGGGGAGGAATGGGGCCCAACTACTTGTGGTTGGTCGGGATTGAACGCCGACCTGCATGAAGGGAGACCGTCGCTCTATACCATTCAGCCCAACTGCTTGCCACGGGGTTGAACCCGAGATTCCTGATTGTGAGTCGTTGACGTAGCTCTCTTTCCCTTTTTTTTTTTCTCTCTCTCTCTCTCACTCTGTTTCTCGTCCTCTCTCTCTTTTACGGTCTGTTTCTCTCTCTCTGTCTGGTCATTAAATAGAAATGTTTCCTACTATGTTAAAAAAAAAGAACGTGTCTCATCTCTGTGTTTGGGCGAGCGAGTAGCGTGACTGAGATGATTAAAGTCTATTGTCGACCCTTTGTTGATGAGGCTGCTGCTTTGTTCTGCCCTCCACTTTGTCTTCCTTCTTGTCCACCTGTCGTGCGTAGCTCACTTCTCGCTGTTGGCCGCAGGTAACACAACACCTCAGGTGTAAATCGATGCTATTTGTTAATCTCTTTCATCTCTATGTGTTGCTAATTGTCTCTGACTTACGTGTCTGTTTCTCAGGTGCTCTCGATTTTATCTCTCTTGTGTTTGTATCTGTCTGCAGACGGTTCAGCGACGTCCTTACCTCTTGCAGCGTAGACGTTCGATCCCCGATGGTAGAAGGGGTTGGGCACGGCATCTTCAGTCTGTCCTTATATCCTTTCCAATAGCTATATAGTCACTTTGGGTTAGGCTTATATATTACCTCACCTGGTCTCAGTCTCTCTCTATAATGCCAATTATTTTGGTCAATATATATTGGAAATGACGTACATGTATATATGAGTTTAATTTAACTCAATTGACTATACATAAGACAGGTACAAGAGTATCCAAATATAATGTTCGGATATGTAGCCCGTGTTCACATTATTAACGTCCATAGCCAATAATATAGACATTAATTAGATGGTCAGAAATCGTCACACAATCACATAGGAACCTGGTTATGGTTTCACATTACTTCTAAATAACGGCAAGTTCAGGCTGGTGCTTCAGGCTGACGGTAACAGTCCAGTGGAAAAAAAGGACAACCCAAGCAGCCTTTTATGGTTTAAAACTGTATGTGTGTGTGTGTGTGTGTGTGGTTAAGAGAAAGTTTCTTTTGTTACCTTTATTGGTCAGTTCTGACCTTCAGGTATCAATACTGTTCATTTTAAATCGCTATAAAAGTCAAGTCGATGACGCAAGTGTAATGAGAAATGTCGGGATTGTGAGGGGTGGAGTGTGTGTGTACTCACCTAATTGTGCTTGCGGGGGTTGAGCTTTGGCTCTTTGGTCCCGCCAAAGGGGTGTGTGTGTGTGTGTGTGTGTGTGTATGAGGGTGGTATGTACTCACCTAGTTGTGCTTGCGGGGGTTAAGCTCTGGCTCTTTGATCCCGCCTCTCGATTGCCAAAACAGCTGTGTGCGCGCGCGCGTCACGGCAATAAAATCGAAATGGCGCACAGAAAAGTGCCAACGAAAGTCAGTATTATATCATCCACATACTTGCTCATACACAATTACACCAAGATATACAAACAAGCAAAAACACTCAAATATACTCATAGTGAAGGGTTTGATCAAGCATGCTGTGTAGTCACCCACTACCCCCCCCCCACACACACACACACTCCAGAGTGATCGACACCTTTTACGTGTATCAAGTCGATGAAGCGAAGAAGTCAAATGAACAAATCCACAAGAGCCGTAGTTTCAACTCTTTTGACCATGTCACAGCTCAGTCGATTAAGGCAGCGTCTGGGATGCTCTCGGACGCACGTTCGAATCCTCGTCACGACCCTTGTGGATTTGTTCATTTGATGCATCACGTTATTGCGATTTGTGTGTGTAAAGAAGGCAATGTTTACTGTCACCAGACACCAATGTTTCAGGATTGAAGGGAACTTGACTCCTTCACACACACACACACACACACACACACACACACACACACACACATCCCCTCTACCTTTACTGCCAGCCAAACATCAGTCTTCAACGATACAGTCCGCAGTCGTCTAGCTTTTGTTTGCGTTATAACACTACCCAGTGTGGATGCCTCTACGAGACCCCCCCCCATCCCACCGCCACAGTCTCCTCTGATGACTGCAGCCTCCCCCAGGCCGCGGCTTCAGAGTTTATGGTAACGAGCGAGAGGGAGTTTGTTTATGCTGGCGTTGGCGGGTCTTCTCTGGATCACGGGAGGTGCGTTGTGGTTGTGATGATCCGTGCTTGAGGTAAACTCTCAGCGACAGAGATGAGGGTCGTTGCGGTAGGATAGAATGCTTCGCTGGTCTAGCGACGTCGCAGTAGACCTGGCGAGATGGAGGAGGGGTGCGCCGAGCAAAGGGCGGGCTCTTGGCCGATGGCGGGTTGCCACTGGTAGCGTCTCTCGCGTCGTTGTAGTAAAAGTATGCTGGAGGATCTCGACACTGAACTCTACAAAGATGTACTTTACTGAAGACTGTCATGTGGCCGCTGGATCTCAGAGGAAACCTTCGCTTTTCTATATCAGACTACGACTGAGCTGTGCTGAAGGAACACACTAGCACAACTTCTCCCACCCACACTATCAACTTTACTACTTACTATAAAACAAAAAAAATAGTTTTCCGCCCACTGAAACCCCACAATAAAGTGGAAATGTGAATGCATTTAAAAGTGTAAAATGTTAGTCTGTTATCAGCTTACATTAAAAATTGGATTCTCTCTCTTGAGCGACAGCTGGAGCTCTCGCTTGAGCGACTAATATGACAGCTGGAAGCCAAGCCGTCTGTCTAGATTGACGGAGGTATTCGGCAAGAGCCTCGTCTGTGGCAAATACAGAGCAGAGAAGATCGTAGTCATTCATCTGTTGAGAAGAGGTTCCTGTCTCTTGTATGGTGGTAGTGATGATCTTGGCGAGGCAGAAGTGGAGCGGCAGCCCCGTTGGCCTGCCGGGGGGTGGGAAGGAATTACTCGTATCTGCCAAGGAAAGCCGCTCTGAAGGTGAGGTGGAGGACCTGCCGAGTCGTGCCTGAGAGCGACGGTGCCAGCGATAACGTTGGAGTGTGTCTATGGACAAGACAGTGTCAAGAACGATGTTAGACTGTGTTTGGAGACAAGATAGTGTCACGAGATTCTCATGACACTATCAGAGAACACTGTAGTTGTACCACGTCTTGGTAAGTTCGTGTTAGATTTACATTCCTAACCTCTTCTTCCCCGGAACAAAGCCGTTAAGCATCTAGACATTTGTTATAGAAACTCTAACACAACGCTTAATGACTTCCAGCATACATAATGATATGCTTCACTGCTTCTAATTTAAATTTAATTCTGTTTTCAGGAGTAAGTTATTCAGTCTACCTCCTTGGTCTTCCTGTAGCTGCTGGCAGCTTTCCTCTGAGCTATTCCACTGGACCGTGAGAGCATACAGTACGGTGGCTCGAACGCCAGGCTTATTTTCTGGACGGTGGGTGAGCAAGGAGATATGCGGAGCGGTACCAGCGACTGCACCTCTGACAACTTAATGTATTATGTTGGCCGTATTTCTGTTTTGAAGTTTATGTGACGATCATGAAAATATGATTGAGGGAAGCTAATTGCTATATAGAAGACTCAGTGATGATGGAACATGAGTCTTCTATATGAGAATGAGGAAGTCAAAGAATGAGTATAAAGAGGATGAAAAGTTTCTCGATATAAATGCAATAATCATTAATGAAATCAAACACATAGGCCTTTTGGCCTATGTGTTTGACACATAATTTGGACTATTACGGCCAAAGACTAATATAATTATTTTGACAATTTTAGCATGATCTGTGCGGAAAGTTTTATATTCAAAAACATAATAATAATAATAATAATAATAATAATAATAATAATAATAATAATAATAATAATAATAACTCAGAGCCGAGTTACAATGGTATTGTGGGATTTCACATGGAGGGGGGGGGGGGTAAGTTTGCCCAGAGGCATTCTTTCCCTTGATCCCAATACTGACTCACAAATGTTGGGCATATACCCAGGAGCAATTAATGTTAAACATTGCATGAAGTCAGCCCCAAGCGTCTGAACTCCAACCACTGACAGAAAGTCAGACATATACCACCTATAGATATACTGGGTGGGATACCCAATAGTATCTAAGTTAACCTGCGCACCCCAGATTTATATCTTAAAGTCTCTGCATTTTTCATGTCTTCCAGTTTCTGTCTGCCCCCTCTCACCTCTCCCTCCCTCTCTCTCTTCCCCCTCTCTCTCTCTCTTTCCTTCTCTGTCTCTATGTCTCTCTCTTAAAGACTGGTCTAAGACTGGACAGAGATACTAAGCCAATAAATAAACATCTTCCGAAGATATATATATTTATAAAATTTGAATACATATTATTTATACAGCTAATCTCAGTGTATATCTATACCTATAAGAGAGAATGCCTGTTTGTCTGTTCACAATTGGAGGTGACACGCTTGGGGCTTGTGGCCTCCAACTTTGCAGAGGACGTGGTCTGGGGTACGGAACGAACATCGGGTGGTCAGGGTAGACCTAAGACAAATTATTTAAGAAATATGCGAAATTATAACCCCCCCCCCTAGGCCGTTTTTATGGTGTCACGTGTGATATATGCATGTGATTAATGTGGAAGTGTTGCTGGAAATAAACAAGAATGGATACAGCAAGATAAACGAGAGCAAAAGTAAAGCACATGCGACCCAAACCTTTGTTTTACTGCTTGTTGATGGGAGAAGCAAGGTGGAAGTCTTTACCAAAACCTCAAGCTTAGTATAAAACATTAGCCTAGACCATATTGCTTAGCCCTTAGCCATATACCCTGAAGCATAGTCTTAAAGGATGCCTCAAGCGTGAAGTCAAGCGAAGATTTGGCCGTAATCTCAAGCGTAACTTAATGCGTAAACTCAAAAGTAGCTTCAAGTGCAGCACCCATCAATCCTTTTTATATTTGTAATGTCCAAATGTTGACGTGCAATCGATGCCTTCATCGTATTTCCACTATTTCTTCAACACTAAATTCAATCATAAAATGACGTTTACATTTACGAATTTAAAAACTATTCATTCTCCACTAATAAACTCCTATTGCATATTAGTAAGTTTGCAAGAATGTAATTTATCACACAAAAATGTTGACGAAGCGCCCATTTACTTAAAACATGCAAATTAGCCTTGACGATAAACAAATTAGAAAAGAAAAATCACTAATTTTTATTTTATCACACTTCTTTACTGGTGTCCGCCGCCTTACATTTCTTCACCTGTAAGTCAGTATCCAGGACGGGCCTTCCATTTCCCATCGTCTCAGTCACGTCAGTGACAGAGCCTCCAAGAAATGTTAAAAATCTCGCGAAAGGTAAAGGTTTCGATCTGGTCTGAAGCTGCTTTGGAGATGGTTTGGAACTAGCCTGGAGTGGAGTGATACTGGAGCTATACTGGAGCTGACCTGGAACTATACTGGAGCTATACTGGAGCTGGCCTGGAGCTATACTGGAGCTATACTGGAGCTGGCCTGGAGCTATACTGGAGCTGGCTTGGTGCTATACTGGAGCTGGCCTGGAGCTATACTGGAGCTGGCTTGGTGCTATACTGGAGCTGGCCTGGAGCTATACTGGAGCTGGCTTGGTGCTATACTGGAGCTGGCCTGGAGCTATACTGGAGCTGGCTTGGTGCTATACTGGAGCTGGCCTGGAGCTATACTGGAGCTGGCCTGGAGCTATACTGGAGCTGGCTTGGAGCTATACTGGAGCTGACCTGGAACAATACTGGAGCTGACCTGGAACTAAACTGGACCAATACTGGAGCTGACCTGGAACTATACTGGAACAATACTGGAGCTGACCTGGAACTAAACTGGACCAATACTGGAGCTGACCTGGAACTATACTGGAACAATACTGGAGCTGACCTGGAACTATACTGGAACAATACTGGAGCTGACCTGGAACTATACTGGAACAATACTGGAGCTGACCTGGAACTATACTGGAACAATACTGGAGCTGACCTGGAACTATACTGGAGCTGGCCTGGAGCTATACTGGAGCTGGCCTGGAGCTGACCTGGCGCTGGCTTGGAGTTGGTCTACAGCAATCCAGGAGTTGTCCTGGAACACGGCCGACCTCGAGACTCGCCCCGTGGGACGCTGTATACACACGAGCGTTACAGACATCAAGACCAGCACATAATACACGAGTATTGTATCACGAACACAATACAAATATCCGTCATTCACGAACATAACACAGGTTCATAACATTCGCTAGACCACGTAGCCGTGTACATGGTTACGGGTTTTTAAGAAAATAGTGTGGCACTAACGGACATACATACTCACTATTACGAGGAAAATAATAGATAAACCAGAATGAATGGAATCGCAACCAACCTGAAAGCTATTGAAACACCCACTTGAATTCAAACACTAATCAAACACCCACTTGAATTCCTCCAGGTTGGACGTGTGCCTTGGATGGTGTGGGTAACCAACCTGTCCTGACACACGTCCAGGCCCACATTCCCCTTCTGAACTACGACACTGAGGCGCTGAATCAAATGGTCGTCTGGCCCTGCTTCGTTCAGTTCTTTCAGGAACTTCAGTACACATCTGCCCCACGAACCAAGGTTGGTATTTATAAAAATAAAGCCAACCAAAACAACCAAAAATATAAATATATTAATTAATGTGCATTATTACAATTCCAATAATTATATTTCGAATTTATATTAATAATCCAAAACTACAAATAAGTATACTGAAAACGTAGCATCACATATACAGATAAGAGTAAAATACTCAAATATATACAAGCTATACTAAATATATTCATAAGCAGTCTTTTATGTTGCTATTAATATAGTGTTGCTATTAATGTTCTATTAAACTAGTGTAAATTCCCTTGTTTCTGGAATATTATTTTTTTGGGTGACTTCTCTGTATATTTCACAAGCTGCTAATAAGCAATTCGAGGGGACAATCAATTTTCCCCTCTTCAGGAATAAATATTTTGGCTAACTCAGTAGTTACGTATTTAGTTGCCAGTGTGGGTTGGAATCCATAGAAGAAAGACTCCGATTCACTCATGGATGAACCTAAGTCCATACGACAGTCAGGGATTTTGGTCAGCCAGGTAATTTTTCCACAATAATTTATGATACGAACATGTGTTTTTGTTTAAGGTAAGTCTCTCTAGGAAGCAATGAGTGAAAAAAGTCACGTTCTCCTGAACCATTTTACTTTATTTCTTACGTATCAAGAATATAGTATTTAATTATTTTTTCATTGTCTTTCTATTATATTTCTCCACTCTCCAAACATTCTATATTCCCCATTTACAGCTTTATCTTACACACAGACACTCTCTCTCCTCTTTATCCGGCGTTTACTATCCCTCCAGATCTTTTCCTTCCCATCCCTCTCCTTCCTTGCCTCAGTTCCTGAACATTACTCTTCCTCTCTGATGTGTGGAACTCCTGGGACGCTGTGACTGGACGAAACGCACATTACTTATTCCCGGCTTTTAATTTACAACTACTTGCATCACCGTTCTCCCTTCTTCACTTAGAGCGAAGATTTCCACTTCAATTATCTCCTATTGTCACCTGGGGAAATTACATGTGAAAGCTATTTCAGATTTATTGTCAGGTGTACAGAGGCTATTTCTCTGTAGCTGTTACTAAACTATTCGTGTAGTTTGCACTTGTGTGACTTTTGTAGAACTATAATTCGAGTCTCCTTAAAGAACTGATTGGCCATCAAGAGTGTCCGAGCTGCTGATTGGCACCATGGACCATGAGAGCCCAACACCCGCGAGGTCAACACCCAAAAGTTCAACACCTGAGAGGTCAACACCCTGAGAACCCAACAACACAGAATTTCGCTAGAAGATGGAGAGTGAGGGTAAACTGCCATGCCTAGACGTAACCGTCCCAGAGAGAAACAGCAACCTGCATACCGCAGTTTACACTATGTCAACACAGCAATATGCCCTAGTGCTGGTAGTGAGAGCCCCCGACACACTACACGTGTTGTCAGCGCCTCTCTCCACCCAGCTCTCACACTCGGCTCAGTTGGCTGCAGGCTGAAGAGTAAATGTTGAGAGTAGGCGAGTCTATGCGTTAATGAAGACCAAACACACACACTACAAAGTGAAGGGACGACGACGTTTCGGTCCGTCCTGGACCATTCTCACAATCGACTTGAGAATGGTCCAGGACGGACCGAAACGTCGACGTCCCTTCACTTTCTAGCGTGGGTTGGTCAACATATTTCAGCCACGTTATTGTGACTCCTCGCCTGCGTTAATGAATACTCTAAAGGCTGCGTTGAAGAGATCATTGACAGGAACACGAGGCTCCAGGTAACCTTGGACGGACCGGCTAAAAAACTTCATAATGTATCAAAATGTATCAATACATCAAAATAACAATACATCATCAATACATCAGTTCATCAAAATAACAATACATCACTCATTACATCAGTTCATCAAAATATTCCACAGGAAATTCTTTTTCAGAGCTCACATAACGAATGAAAATATCCCGAACGGCAGTATTGACAGACACCGGACCCCCCCCCCCCCACTGCCGGCACCAATCAGAAGATCGAATTAATAACATGCTATAAGGGCGCAAGAAGACCACCAACTGCCTATGAAAACTCTCCGGAGACCGAGACAAACGTCTGAGAGGACGGACGTCATCTTCGCCTTCACGTGACACACTTAGCGGTCTGTCAGCCCAACCGTCTCAATATGTATGCAAGACAACAAACAATATCTCTTTCAAGTCACCTGATAATGCACAAACAGCAGCNTATATATATATTTATATATATATATATATCTATATATATATATATATTGGTAGCAGTCTTTCCTGTAGACATATATTATTAAATATGACCGAAAAAGTAAGATTAATAATTCTAACACGAATTTTCTCGATTTTCCTTATGTTTCTTTTTACTGGTGACGGTAAATGAAAATCAATTCTCCAAAATTCATTTTTATTTCTAGTCTGATGCGACACTTGAGCGCGTTTCGTAAAACTTATTACATTTTCTAAGACTTTAGTTTATCCACACACAACTTATGCCTGAAACAGCATTGGCTCTTATACCTGCATTTGGGTAAGGTGATGTAATACAATAGTGGGGTGAAAAACAAACTTTCAACAAAACACAGAACACGGAACAATGGGTATAGATTTGCAGAAGTTGGGTAAAGATAGAACTGCAGAAGGCCTATTGGCCCATATTTCTTGATGTTTCTATATTGGAGCGGAGTCTTGAAGTAGGTAGAATATAGTTGTGCGTTAATTGGCTGTTGATTGCTGGTGTTGACTTCTTGTTGTGTCATCCTCGCAGATGTCAAGCCGCCTGCTGTCGCTGTATCTATCAATGATTTCTGTGTTGTTTGATAAGATTTCTCTGGTGATGGTTTGGTTGTGGGAAGAGAATATATGTTCCTTAATGGAGCCCTGTTGCTTATGCATCGTTAAACGCCTGGAAAGAGATGTTGTCTTGCCTATATACTGAGTTTTTGAGGCTTACAGTCCCCAAGAGGGCATTTGAAGGCATAGACGACGTTTGTCTCTTTTAGAGCGTTCTGCTCCGTGTCTGGAGAGTTTCTCATGAGTAGGCTGGCCGTTTTTTTGGTTTTATAGTAAATCGTTAGTTGTATCTTCTGATTTTTGTCTGTAGGGATAACATTTCTATTAACAATATCTTTCAGGACCCTTTCCTCCGTTTTATGAGCTGTGGAGAAGAAGTTCCTGTAAAATAGTCTAATAGGGGGTATTGGTGTTGTATTAGTTGTCTCCTCAGAGGTTGCATGGCGTTTCACTTTTCTTCTTATGATGTCTTCAATGAAACCATTGGAGAAGCCGTTGTTGACTAGGACCTGCCTTACTCTACAGAGTTCTTCGTCGACTTGCTTCCATTCTGAGCTGTGGCTGAGAGCACGGTCGACATAAGCGTTAACAACACTCCTCTTGTACCTGTCTGGGCAGTCACTGTTGGCAATTAGGCACATTCCTGTTAGAATTATTAATCTTACTTTTTCGGTCATATTTAATATATATATATATATATATATATATATATATATATATATATATATATATATATATATATATATATTAGTATGTTCGTGTTTTGATTTGCTAAATCATGGTCCAGTGTATTTTCTCTTACGGCACAAGACGTTTTCCAGTGAGGGGGATTTATATGTGATCTTCGTGTCCCCGCACAGGAGGATTATACGTGAGAGGAAAGGGGACGTGAGTATCCTACTTGTGTAACAGACAGTAAAGAGCTTAATGTAACCCTTACTTTATTAAGGGCTATTCATGCCCGTGCCACCTCTTGGGTGGCTTAATCGTCATCAATCAATCTTTAGTTTAATTTGATTAGAACTAAAGTAAATGTTAAACAGTGACACCAATTTCTCGAGGAGCAGAAAATCCTAAAAAAAAAATGGCAGATGATATAAACCGTAAGAATTAGAGCGAGTTTGTTTGTGAAGAAAATTATGATAACTGCCTCAAGAGTTTGGCCATCCTGACAGTAAGAGCGCTCTTAAGGAAGGTTATGCAATGCTTCATCTCAGAAAACTTGAAAATTCTCCCCACCGTGTTTTACCCCCCCCCCCCTTTATCCATTGAATATTATTCTGTCTTCCCTCAGCAGCTGAGCCCCTTCCAGGCCATCTACCTGTTTGTCTTCTCTGGTCTTCATCACTCTGCTTTATTTACTCTCTCTTATTTACCTTATATACCTTGTTTCCCCTTGTTCCATATTTTCTCCTCATGCTTCGTCTCTCATCTCCAGTCCCTCCGATCCTATATGCGTTTCCTATTCTTTCTCCTCTTCTTAGGAGAGAGAAAGGGAAGAGCAGTATTCGTGGGCGGGCGAGTGTTTGTAATCACATATATTTCCTTGCCAATCTGTGTGATTGTAAAGTGAGCTTCAGCTCCCGAGCTCCGACTTTCAGTTGCTGGTTGCTTAGGCAATGGCTCCGACCCATATTGCATTTCGGCGTCCGTTTCCTTTGAAACTCTTTGCCTAAGGAGTGGAAGATCCGACAGGCACACTTATTTGTGTCTGTCGGATCGAGCTTCAGCTCTTGGACCTGGTTAATACCATGATCCCAAGCTACAATTCTCCTTTTGAAACTGTGCATAAGAAGTTGCATTCTATTGCCTCAGCGCCAAGTTCTTTTCATTTTCAAATTGCCCTTATGTTAAAAGGGAATTTTCTTCCAACCATAAAACAAGTTGGTATTTAACCTGTGTCCGCTCGCTCTATTTTTATTCATTTAAACATTTACTCTTTTTCCTTCTTCTACATTTTCCCCATGTAATGTCATTTTCATATATTTTCTCTTTCTCTTTCTGTTCTAGAATGTAAAATCTCAAATTTTAATTCAATCCTCTCCTCCTAAAAATATATTCCACATATTCCAAGGACATATATTCCAAACTACTTAGTTCTGGGGCCAAACCTCGTTGTAAATTTCTTCACCTTTCCAGTTGTATTTTTGCGTGGTATAAGGCTGGAAGGTATCGCTTAAGCGCCTCCTTTTATAATGGTCTCGCACAAGTTCTATATTCCACTTGTACCGTAGTCACACGGAAATAATTTTTCTTGAAATTGGAAATTTAAATTTAAGCAAACAGGAGGATATCCAAGTTTATATCAAGAGGATATTTATATCCAAGTTTATCCAAGCCAGGAGGATAAACTGAGGCTGTGAGTCGCGTCAGTTGAAGAGCTACACCTATTGTTTGTTACCTATCACGACAGGTCCCAGCACATTAAACTTACCTAGTCCATGCTAGGTAAGTTTGGGAGTAATCTCGCTCCTGTTTCTGTAATAATAATCTTCGTCAGGTAAGAGCCTATAATAAGTTTCTTTCCAACCACACTGTTGGTTTCAGTTTCACGTGTCAATTTTCTTGCTGTAAAATTTATATTTTCGGTGTTCTTAATATTACAAATGCATTTCAAATTGTCATTTTCTAAAGCTGTAGCTCGATTTTTTTTGTTTTCATATTCATGCCACGTCACACACTGACATCTGGGCATGACGGTAGGAACTGTTCTTAATATAGTCAACCATCTAAGATCATCTTTTTCTAATATATTTTTTCATTGCACCAGCTGTTTACCCTCCATGATTAATTCTACTCACGTCATATCTTTACAAAACGGTAAAGTATACCCTCGACTTTCTGTCAGTCTTGCAAAAAAAAAAAAATCTTACCGTCGATTACGTCTGCATAAGAGTAGGTCTCTGAGGTTCCTGTCTTAAATGAGATCGTTTCTTCAAGACTACAAGCCTCGGTCCTGCTGACTGGGCTCCATATAGACAAAGGTTCACATGAACATAGAGCACAGGGACCAGACTCACGAAGCAGTTACGCAAATACTTCCGAACATGTACATCTTTTCTCAACGCAGGCGATGAGTCACAATAACGTGGCTGAAGTATGTTGACCAGACCACACACTAGAAGGTGAAGGGACGACGACGTTTCGGTCCGTCCTGGACCATTCTCAAGTCGATTGAGAATGGTCCTTGACTTTAAAATGGTCAACTTGAGAATGGTCCAGGACAGACCGAAACGTCGTCGTCCCTTCACCTTCTAGTGTGTGGTCTGGTCAACATCTTTCCTCAATCTTTGATGGCTTTGGTTACATTTATTAAACAGTTTACATGCATGAAAACTTGCCAATCAACTGTTGTTATTGTTATAAACAGCCTCCTGGTGCTTCGGAGCTCATAACTGTTTAATAATTGTAAAGAAAGCCGCCAAAGATTGAGAAAAGATGTTCAGGTTTATAGGTGTTTGCGAAACTTTTTCGTGAATCTAACCCCAGATGTCGAAAGTCCATACTCAGCGTCACCCAGCCATCAAGGTGAGGTGTTGTGGTGTTAAGCGAGCCAAGCTGCTGCCTTATTCCATGTGGCCGCTGCTTTTCATACGCCCTCAAGGTCCAGAGAGACAGCATGACGCTCACCGCCAGGCTTGTCTCGCCAGTCATGTACCTGTACACGGGATATTGAAGACGATCAAGTTATGTCGTTACATCCCCCCCGACCATCCATCCATCAGGCCAGCAGCTCCACGGCACACCACGCGCAGCGCCACCACCACGGGTGCCCTGATGCATGACTTGACCAGTCCTGTGCAGACGAGGAGTCACAATAACGTGACTGAAGTATGTTGACCAATTCACACACTAGAAAATGAAGGGACGACGACGTTTCGGTCCGTCCTGGACCATTCTCAAGTCGATTGTGACAATCGACTTGAGAATGGCACAGGACGAACCGAAACGTCGTCGTCCCTTCATTTTCTAGTGTGTGGATTGACCAGTCCTCCTCTCCCATTGGCCACACCAGGTCCAGTGACCTATAAACTGTCTTATACAGATACGACACCATTGCTGTAGCGAGCACCATATCTTGTATGCTCAAAACATACATTAAAACTCAGATATAACCTAACATCAACCACGTTACATAAGTTTATACTTCCAAATATGAAGGAAATATCACCTCTCCAACCATTTGGAGTGGACGGTAGAGCGACGGTCTCGCTTCATGCAGGTCGGTGTTCAATCCCCGACCGTCCAAGTGGTTGGGCATCATTCCTTTCCCCCCGTCCCATCTCAAATCTTTTTCCTGGTCCCTTTCATGTGCCATATAGTCGTAATGGCTTGAAGCTTACCGTGATAGTTCCATTTTCTCTTCCCTCTGAGTCCTGCGTGGTAGTTATGGGTGAGTAAGACTCTCCAAACAAGGCCGAAATATTTTACCATAGACTGTGATACCTTAATAGGTAGGTACCTGGGAATTGGTAATAGACAGAAGCAGAGAGTTCACAGAAATTCACAGTCAGATGCATAAGGTACACGTAAGCACGAGCACAAATTGGTATATTCAAATATGTGAGTATATCCTCTGACATACATATTCCAAAATACCATCGCTAATTGCATATTTTTTTTTAATAATTAATGTTGCATCATAAATCAATTTATAAGCCAGGATCAATTAAAGTGAGAGCTCGCAATCCCAGGATGAAGGAGGCAGAGATAATGGAAAGTTCGTGGAGACTAATCCTCTTTATAATACTGCGACGGAGATAACATTTTATTTTTTAGGACAGAAGAAGTATGCTCCGATTGTGACTTAAGTTCCTTATGTTGCGTTACCCTTTCTCAACACAAGCTAATATATCTTGGTTACTTTAAACCAGCAACAGTGTTTCTGGTACAACCGCATGTACACACGGCCACACACAGGGTGTACACACACACACACACACACACACACACATAGGATGTACACACACGGCCACTCACAGGGTGTATACACACACACATAGGATGTACACACACGGCCACTCACAGGGTGTACACACAAGGCCACTCACAGGGTGTACACACACACACACACACACACACACACACACACACACACACACACACACACACACACACACGTCTAGTCACGGATAAGACTAAACTGGAAAAGGTTCAAAGGTTTGCCACCAGACTAGTACCCGAGCTGAGAGGTATGAGCTACGAGGAGAGACTACGGGAATTAAATCTCACTTCGCTGGAAGACAGAAGAGTTAGAGGGGACATGATCACCACATTCAAGATTCTAAAGGGAATTGATAGGGTAGATAAAGACAGGCTATTTAACACAAGGGGCACACGCACAAGGGGACACAGGTGGAAACTGAGTGCCCAAATGAGCCACAGAGATATTAGAAAGAACTTTTTTAGTGTCAGAGTGGTTGACAAATGGAATGCATTAGGAAGCGATGTGGTGGAGGCTGACTCCATACACAGTTTCAAGTGTAGATATGATAGAGCCCATTAGGCTCAGGAACCTGTACACCAGTTCATTGACGGTTGAATGATGGGACCAAAGAGCTAAAACTCAACCCCCCGCAAGCACAGTTAGGTGAGTACAGGATGTATATAGAGACATCGAGCACTTGTAAGTAATGTAGCAGAAGTTGTTAACGTCACTTGGGGGATTAATGACACTGTCACAAATATCTGGTCACGAGAGTCATATGATTTACGAAATTTCACTGTTTGTTTATAATTCGAATGTCACGTACTCACCTAGTTGTACTCACCAAGTTGTGTTTGCGGGGGTTGAGCTCTGGCTCTTTGGTCCCGCCTCTCAACTGTCAATCAACAGGTGTACAGATTCCTGAGCCTACTGGGCTCTATCATATCTACACTTGAAACTGTGTATGGAGTCAGCCTCCACCACATCACTTCCTAATGCATTCCATTTGTCAACCACTCTGACACTAAAAATGTTCTTTCTAACGTCTCTATGGCTCATTTGGGCGCTCAATTTCCACCTGTGTCCCCTAGTGCGTGTGTGTGTGTACTCACCTAGTTGTGCTTGCCGGGGTTGAGTTCTGGCTCTTTGGTCCCGCCTCTCAACCGTCAATCAACTGGTGTACAGGTTCCTGAGCCTAATGGGCTCTGTCATAGCTACTTTTGAAACTGTGTATGGAGTCAGCCTCCACCACATCACAACCTAATGCATTCCATCTTTTCAAGTTGAAATACGTTTATTGAGATAATAAAATTCATCTCAAAGGGACAGAATAGTTTAAGCTATTTCTACCCTTCTTAATTCCTTCTGTTAATTACTCTGACACTGAAAAATTCTTTCTGACGTCTCTGTGGCTCATTTGGGTACTCAGTTTGCAGCTGTGTCCCCTTGTTCGCGTAACACCCTTGTTGTTGTTGTTGTTATAGATTCAGCTACTGGGAACAAAAGTTCCAAGTAGCACGGGCTATGGTGATCCCGTTGTGGACTTACCTGGCACAGGAGCGGGGCTGTGACCTCCATCACCTGTGTTAGACAGTTTATCTTTATCTACCCCTGTCAATTCCTCTAAGAATTGTGTAGGTAGTGACCATGTCTCCCCCCTGAGCTTTTCTGTCTTCCAGCGACGTGAGATGCATTTCCCTCAGCCTTGCCTCGTAACTCATGCCTCTTAGTTCTGGGACTAGCCTAGTGGCATACCTTTGAACTTTTTCCAGCTTCGTCTTGTGCTTAACTAGGTACGGGTTCCATGCTGGGGCCGCATACTCCAGGATTGGTCTTATATATGTGGTGTACAAGGTTCTGATGTATTTCTTACACAGGTTACTGAAGGCGGTCCTGATATTAGTCAGCCTCGCGTATGCCGCTGATGTTATTCTTTTTATGTGGGCTTCAGGAGACAGGTTGGGTGTGAAATCAACTCCTAGATCTTTCTCTCTGTCCGTTTCATAAAGGACTTCATCTTCTATTAGGTATCCTGTGTTTGACTTCCTGTTTCCTCCGCCTAGTTTCATTACCTTACATTTACTTGCGTTAAAATTTAGTAGCCATTTGTTGGATCATTAGTTGTTGTTGTTTGAGTGTGTACTCACATATTTGTGCTTGCGGGGCTTGAGCTCTAGTTCTTTGGTTCCGCCTGTGTGTGTGTGTGTGTGTGTGTGTGTGTGTGTGTGTGTGTGTGTGTGTGTGTGTGTGTGTGCGCGCGCTAGGCTAACTACTGACCATCCTCAAGATGCAGGCCACAACAGCTGCCTATCTCCCAAGTACCTATTTACTACCAGAGGAACAGGTACATCAGGTGAAACGAAACGTTGTCGGTCTTGCCACGGGGGAGGGAATGATCAGGGGAAAGCGCCAAGCCATTACTACTATATACCACTTGGTAGGGGTCAGGATAAGGATTTGGGCCGGGGGGGGGGGGAGGAATGGGGCCCAACTACTTGTGGTTGGTCGGGGATTGAACGCCGACCTGCATGAAGCGAGACCGTCGCTCTATACCATTCAGCCCAAGTGCTTGCCACGGGGGTTGAACCCGAGATTCCTGATTGTGAGTCGTTGACGTAGCTCTCTTTCCCTTTTTTTTCTCTCTCTCTCTCTCACTCTCTTTCTCGTCCTCTCTCTCTTTTACGGTCTGTTTCTCTCTCTCTGTCTGGTCATTAAATAGAAATGTTTCCTACTATGTTAAAAAAAAAGAACGTGTCTCATCTCTGTGTTTGGGCGAGCGAGTAGCGTGACTGAGATGATTAAAGTCTATTGTCGACCCTTTGTTGATGAGGCTGCTGCTTTGTTCTGCTCTCCACTTTGTCTTCCTTCTTGTCCACCTGTCGTGCGTAGCTCACTTCTCCCTGTTGGCCGCAGGTAACACAACACCTCAGGTGTAAATCGATGCTATTTGTTAATCTCTTTCATCTCTATGTGTTGCTAATTGTCTCTGACTTACGTGTCTGTTTCTCAGGAGCTCTCGATTTTATCTCTCTTGTGTTTGTATCTGTCTGTAGACGGTTCAGCGACGTCCTTACCTCTTGCAGCGTAGACGTTCGATCCCCGATGGTAGAAGGGGTTGGGCACGGCATCTTCAGTCTGTCCTTATATCCTTTCCAATAGCTATATAGTCACTTTGGGTTAGGCTTATATATTACCTCACCTGGTCTCAGTCTCTCTCTATAATGCCAATTATTTTGGTCAATATATATTGGAAATTACGTACATGTATATATGAGTTTAATTTAACTCAATTGACTATACATAAGACAGGTACAAGAGTATCCAAATATAATGTTCGGATATGTAGCCCGTGTTCACATTATTAACGTCCATAGCCAATAATATAGACATTAATTAGATGGTCAGAAATCGTCACACAATCACATAGGAACCTGGTTATGGTTTCACATTACTTCTAAATAACGGCAAGTTCAGGCTGGTGCTTCAGGCTGACGGTAACAGTCCAGTGGAAAAAAAGGACAACCCAAGCAGCCTTTTATGGTTTAAAACTGTATGTGTGTGTGTGTGTGTGTGGTTAAGAGAAAGTTTCTTTTGTTACCTTTATTGGTCAGTTCTGACCTTCAGGTATCAATACTGTTCATTTTAAATCGCTATAAAAGTCAAGTCGATGACGCAAGTGTAATGAGAAATGTCGGGATTGTGAGGGGTGGAGTGTGTGTGTACTCACCTAATTGTGCTTGCGGGGGTTGAGCTTTGGCTCTTTGGTCCCGCCAAAGGGGTGTGTGTGTGTGTGTGTGTGTGTGTGTGTGTGTGTGTGTGTATGAGGGTGGTATGTACTCACCTAGTTGTGCTTGCGGGGGTTAAGCTCTGGCTCTTTGATCCCGCCTCTCGATTGCCAAAACAGCTGTGTGCGCGCGCGCGTCACGGCAATAAAATCGAAATGGCGCACAGAAAAGTGCCAACGAAAGTCAGTATTATATCATCCACATACTTGCTCATACACAATTACACCAAGATATACAAACAAGCAAAAACACTCAAATATACTCATAGTGAAGGGTTTGATCAAGCATGCTGTGTAGTCACCCACTACCCCCCCCCCCCACACACACACTCCAGAGTGATCGACACCTTTTACGTGTATCAAGTCGATGAAGCGAAGAAGTCAAATGAACAAATCCACAAGAGCCGTAGTTTCAACTCTTTTGACCATGTCACAGCTCAGTCGATTAAGGCAGCGTCTGGGATGCTCTCGGACGCACGTTCGAATCCTCGTCACGACCCTTGTGGATTTGTTCATTTGATGCATCACGTTATTGCGATTTGTGTGTGTAAAGAAGGCAATGTTTACTGTCACCAGACACCAATGTTTCAGGATTGAAGGGAACTTGACTCCTTCACACACACACACACACACACACACACACACACACACACACACACACACACACACACACATCCCTCTACCTTTACTGCCAGCCAAACATCAGTCTTCAACGATACAGTCCGCAGTCGTCTAGCTTTTGTTTGCGTTATAACACTACCCAGTGTGGATGCCTCTACGAGACCCCCCCCCATCCCACCGCCACAGTCTCCTCTGATGACTGCAGCCTCCCCCAGGCCGCGGCTTCAGAGTTTATGGTAACGAGCGAGAGGGAGTTTGTTTATGCTGGCGTTGGCGGGTCTTCTCTGGATCACGGGAGGTGCGTTGTGGTTTGTGATGATCCGTGCTTGAGGTAAACTCTCAGCGACAGAGATGAGGGTCGTTGCGGTAGGATAGAATGCTTCGCTGGTCTAGCGACGTCGCAGTAGACCTGGCGAGATGGAGGAGGGGTGCGCCGAGCAAAGGGCGGGCTCTTGGCCGATGGCGGGTTGCCACTGGTAGCGTCTCTCGCGTCGTTGTAGTAAAAGTATGCTGGAGGATCTCGACACTGAACTCTACAAAGATGTACTTTACTGAAGACTGTCATGTGGCCGCTGGATCTCAGAGGAAACCTTCGCTTTTCTATATCAGACTACGACTGAGCTGTGCTGAAGGAACACACTAGCACAACTTCTCCCACCCACACTATCAACTTTACTACTTACTATAAAACAAAAAAAATAGTTTTCCGCCCACTGAAACCCCACAATAAAGTGGAAATGTGAATGCATTTAAAAGTGTAAAATGTTAGTCTGTTATCAGCTTACATTAAAAATTGGATTCTCTCTCTTGAGCGACAGCTGGAGCTCTCGCTTGAGCGACTAATATGACAGCTGGAAGCCAAGCCGTCTGTCTAGATTGACGGAGGTATTCGGCAAGAGCCTCGTCTGTGGCAAATACAGAGCAGAGAAGATCGTAGTCATTCATCTGTTGAGAAGAGGTTCCTGTCTCTTGTATGGTGGTAGTGATGATCTTGGCGAGGCAGAAGTGGAGCGGCAGCCCCGTTGGCCTGCCGGGGGGTGGGAAGGAATTATTCGTATCTGCCAAGGAAAGCCGCTCTGAAGGTGAGGTGGAGGACCTGCCGAGTCGTGCCTGAGGGCGACGGTGCCAGCGATAACGTTGGAGCGTGTCTATGGACAAGACAGTATCAAGAACGATGTTAGACTGTGTTTGGAGACAAGATAGTGTCACGAGATTCTCATGACACTATCAGAGAACACTGTAGTAGTGCCACGTCTTGGTAAGTTCGTGTTAGATTTACATTCCTAACCTCTTCTTCCCCGGAACAAAGCCGTTAAGCATCTAGACATTTGTTATAGAAACTCTAACACAACGCTTAATGACTTCCAGCATACATAATGATATGCTTCACTGCTTCTAATTTAAATTTAATTCTGTTTTCAGGAGTAAGTTATTCAGTCTACCTCCTTGGTCTTCCTGTAGCTGCTGGCAGCTTTCCTCTGAGCTATTCCACTGGACCGTGAGAGCATACACGGTGGCTCGAACGCCAGGCTTAGTTTCTGGACGGTGGGTGAGCAAGGAGATATGCGGAGCGGTACCAGCGACTGCACCTCTGACAACTTAATGTATTATGTTGGCCGTATTTCTGTTTTGAAGTTTATGTGACGATCATGAAAATATGATTGAGGGAAGCTAATTGCTATATAGAAGACTCAGTGATGATGGAACATGAGTCTTCTATATGAGAATGAGGAAGTCAAAGAATGAGTATAAAGAGGATGAAAAGTTTCTCGATATAAATGCAATAATCATTAATGACATCAAACACATAGGCCTTTTGGCCCATGTGTTTGACACATAATTTGGCCTATTACGGCCAAAGACTAATATAATTATTTTGACAATTTTAGCATGATCTGTGCGGAAAGTTTTATATTCAAAAACATAATAATAATAATAATAATAATAATAATAATAATAATAATAATAATAATAATAATAATTCAGAGCCGAGTTACAATGGTATTGTGGGATTTCACATGGAGGGGGGGGGGGAAAGTTTGCCCAGAGACATTCTTTCCCTTGATCCCAATACTGCCTCACAAATGTTGGGCATATACCCAGGAGCAATTAATGTTAAACATTGCATGAAGTCAGCCCCAAGCGTCTGGACTCCAACCACTGACAGAAAGTCAGACATATACCACCTATAGATATACTGGGTGGGATACCCAATAGTATCTAAGTTAACCTACGCACCCCAGATTTATATCTTAAAGTCTCTGCATTTTTCATGTCTTCCAGTTTCTGTCTGGCCCCCTCTCACCTCTCCCTCCCTCTCTCTCTTCCCCCTCTCTCTCTCTTTCCTTCTCACTCGTTCTATGCCTCTCTCTTAAAGACTGGTCAAAGACTGGACAGAGATACTAAGCCAATAAATAAACATCTTCCGAAGATATATATATTTACAAAATTCGAATACATATTATTTATACAGCTAATCTCAGTGTATATCTATACCTATAAGAGAGAATGCCTGTTTGTCTGTTCACAATTGGAGGTGACACACTTGGGGCTTGTGGCCGCCAACTTTGCAGAGGACGTGGTCTGGGGTACGGAACGAACATAGGGTGGTCAGGGTAGACCTAAGACAAATGATTTAAGAAATATGCGAAATTATAAACACCCCCCCCCTAGGCCGTTTTTATGGTGTCACGTGTGATATATGCATGTGATTAATGTGGAAGTGTTGCTGGAAATAAGCAAGAATGGATACAGCAAGATAAACGAGAGCAAAAGTAAAGCACATGCGACCCAAACTGCTTGTTTTACTGCTTGTTGATGGGAGAAGCAAGATGGAAGTCTTTACCAAAACCTCAAGCTTAGTATAAAACATTAGCCTAGAGCATATTGCTTAGCCCTTAGCCATATACCCTGAAGCATAGTCTTAAAGGATGCCTCAAGCGTGAAGTCAAGCGAAGATTTGGCCGTAATCTCAAGCGTAACTTAATGCGTAAACTCAAAAGTAGCTTCAAGTGCAGCACCCATCAATCCTTTTTATATTTGTAATGTCAAAATGTTGACGTGCAATCGATGCCTTCATCGTATTTCCACTATTTCTTCAACACTAAATTCAATCATAAAATGACGTTTACATTTACGAATTTAAAAACTATTCATTCTCCACTAATAAACTCCTATTACATATTAGTAAGTTTGCAAGAATGTTATTTATCACACCAAAATGTTGACGAAGCGCCCATTTACTTAAAACATGCAAATTAGCCTTGACGATAAACAAATTAGAAAATAAAAATCACTAATTTTTATTTTATCACACCTCTTTACTGGTGTCCGCCGCCTTACATTTCTTCACCTGTAAGTCAGTATCCAGGACGGGCCTTCCATTTCCCATCGTCTCAGTCACGTCAGTGACAGAGCCTCCAAGAAATGTTAAAAATCTCGCGAAAGGTAGAGGTTTGGATCTGGTCTGAGGCTGCTTTGGAGATGGTTTGGAACTAGCCTGGAGTGGAGTGATACTGGAACTATACTGGAGCTATACTGGAGCTGGCCTGGAGCTATACTGGAGCTATACTGGAGCTGACCTGGAGCTATACTGGAGCTGGCTTGGTGCTATACTGGAGCTGGCCTGGAGCTGGCTTGGAGCTATACTGGAGCTGACCTGGAACTATACTGGAACAATACTGGAGCTGACCTGGAACTATACTGGACCAATACTGGAGCTGACCTGGAACTATACTGGACCAATACTGGAGCTGACCTGGAACTATACTGGAACAATACTGGAGCTGACCTGGAACTATACTGGAGCTGGCCTGGAGCTATACTGGAGCTGGCCTGGAGCTGACCTGGCGCTGGCTTGGAGTTGGTCTACAGCAATCCAGGAGTTGTCCTGGAACACGGCCGACCTCGAGACTCGCCCCGTGGGACGCTGTATACACACGAGCGTTACAGACATCAAGACCAGTACATAATACACGAGTATTGTATCACGAACACAATACAAATATCCGTCATAACATTCGCTAGACCACGTAGCCGTGTACGTGGTTACGGTTATTTAAGCAAATAGTGTGGCACTAACGGACATACATAATCACTATTACGAGGAAAATAATAGATAAACCAGAATGAATGGAATCGCAAACCAACCTGAAAGCTATTCAAACACCCACTTGAATTCCTCCAGGTTGGACGTGTGCCTTGGATGGTGTGGGTAACCAACCTGTCCTGACACACGTCCAGGCACACATTCCCCTTCTGAACTACGACACTGAGGCGCTGAATCAAATGGTCGTCTGGCCCTTCTTCGTTCAGTTCTTTCAGGAACTTCAGTACACATCTGCCCCACGAACCAAGGTTGGTATTTATAAAAATAAAGCCAACCAAAACAACCAAAAATATAAATATATTAATTAATGTGCATTATTACAAATTCCAATAATTATATTTCGAATTTATATTAATAATCCAAAACTACAAATAAGTATACTGAAAACGTAGCATCACATATACAGATAAGAGTAAAATACTCAAATATATACAAGCTATACTAAATATATTCATAAGCAGTCTTTTATGTTGCTATTAATTTAGTGTTGCTATTAATGTTCTATTAAACTAGTGTAAATTCCCTTGTTTCTGGAATATTATTTTTTTGGGTGACTTCTCTCTATATTTCACAAGCTGCTAATAAGCAATTCGAGGGGACAATCAATTTTCCCCTCTTCAGGAATAATATTTTGGCTAACTCAGTAGTTACGTATTTAGTTGCCAGTGTGGGTTGGATTCCATGGAAGAAAGACTCTGATTCACTCATGGATGAACCTAAGTCCATACGAGAGTCAGGGATTTTGGTCAGCCAGGTAATTTTTCCACAATAATTTATGATACGAACATGTGTTTTTGTTTAAGGTAAGTCTCTCTAGGAAGCAATGAGTGAAAAAAGTCACGTTCTCCTGAACCATTTTACTTTATTTCTTACGTATCAAGAATATAGTATTTAATTTATTTTTTCATTGTCTTTCTATTATATTTCTCCAGTCTCCAAACATTCTATATTCCCCATTTACAGCTTTATCTTACACACAGACACTCTCTCTCCTCTTTATCCGGCGTTTACTATCCCTCCAGATCTTTTCCTTCCCATCCCTCTCCTTCCTTGCCTCAGTTCCTGACATTACTCTTCCTCTCTGATGTGTGGAACTCCTGGGACGCTGTGACTGGACAAATGCAAATGCACATTACTTATTCCCGGCTTTAATTTAAAACTACTTGCATCACCGTTCTCCCCTTTCTTCACTTAGAGCGAAGATTTCCACTTCAATTATCTCCTATTGTCACCTGGGGAAATTACATGTGAAAGCTATTTCAGATTTATTGTCAGTGTACAGAGCTATTTCTCTGTAGCTGTTACTAAACTATTCGTGTAGTTTGCACTTGTGTGACTTTTGTAGAACTATAATTCGAGTCTCCTTAAGAACTGATTGGCCATCAAGAGTGTCCGAGCTGCTGATTGGCACCATGGCCATGAGAGCCAACACCCGCGAGGTCAACACCCAAAAGTTCAACACCTGAGAGGTCAACACCCCTGAGAACCCAACAACACAGAATTTCGCTAGAAGATGGAGAGTGAGGGTAAACTGCCATGCCTAGACGTAACCGTCCCAGAGAGAACAGCACCTGCATACCGCAGTTTACACTATGTCAACACAGCAATATGCCCTAGTGCTGGTAGTGAGAGCCCCCGACACACTACACGTGTTGTCAGCGCCTCTCTCCCACCCAGCTCTCACACTCGGCTCAGTTGGCTGGAGGCTGAAGAGTAAATCTGAGAGTAGGCGAGCCATATGCGTTAATGAAGACCAAACACACACACACTACAAAGTGAAGGGACGACGACGTTCGGTCCGTCCTGGACCATTCTCACAATCGACTTGAGAATGGTCCAGGACGGACCGAAACGTCGACGCCTTCACTTTCTAGCGTGTTTGGTCAACATATTTCAGCCACGTTATTGTGACTCCTCGCCTGCGTTAATGAATACTCTAAAGGCTGCGTTGAAGAGATCATTGACAGGAACACGAGGCTCCAGGTTACCTTGGACGGAACGGCTAACAATGCTTCATAATGTATCAAAATGTATCAATAACATCAAAATAACAATACATCATCAATACATCAGTTCATCAAAATATTCCACAGGAAATTCTTTTTCAGAGCTCACATAACGAATGAAAATATCCCGAACGGCAGTATTGACAGACACCGGACCCCCCCCCCCCCCACTGCCGGCACCAATCAGAAGATCGAATTAATAACATGCTATAAGGCGCAAGAAGACCACCAACTTGCCTATGAAAAACTCTCCGGAGACCGAGACAAACGTCTTGAGAGAGACGGACGTCATCTTCGCCTTCACGTGACCACTTAGCGGTCTGTCAGCCCAACCGTCTCAATATGTATGCAAGACAACAAACAATATCTCTTTCAAGTCACCTGATACAAGCACACACAGCAGCGCCCATCAAAGAACATATAATCTCAGCCACTCTCAATCTCAGTGTGTGTGTGTGTGTGTGTGTGTACTCACCTAATTGTGTTGTGTGTGTGTGGTGTGTGTGTGTGTGTGTGTGTGGTGTGTGTGTGTGTGTGTGTGTATGTGTGTATATGTTGTGTGTGTGTGTGTGGTTGTGTGTGTGTGTGTTGTGTGGTGTGTGGTTGTGTGTGTGTGGTGTGTGTGTGTGTGTGGTGTTGTACTCACCTAGTTTGTACTCACCTAGTTGTGTTTGCGGGGGTTGAGCTCTGGCTCTTTGGTCCCGCCTCTCAACCGTCAATCAACAGGTGTACAGATTCCTGAGCCTATTGGGCTCTATCATATCTACACTTGAAACTGTGTATGGAGTCAGCCTCCACCACATCACTTCCTAATGCATTCCATTTGTCAACCACTCTGACACTAAAAAAGTTCTTTCTAATATCTCTGTGGCTCATTTGGGCACTCAGTTTCCACCTGTGTCCCCTTGTGCGTGTGCCCCTTGTGTTAAAGCCTGTCTTTATCTACCCTATCATTTCCTTCAGAATCTTGAATGTGGTGATCATGTCCCCCTAACTCTTCTGTCTTCCAACGAAGTGAGGTTTAATTCCCGTAGTCTCTCCTCGTAGCTCATACCTCTCAGCTCGGGTACTAGTCTGGTGGCAAACCTTTGAACCTTTTCCAGTTTAGTCTTATCCTTGACTAGATATGGACTCCATGCTGGGGCTGCATACTCCAGGATTGGCCTGACATATGTGGTATACAAAGTTCTGAATGATTCTTTACACAAGTTTCTGAATGCCGTTCGTATGTTGGCCAGCCTGGCATATGCCGCTGATGTTATCCTCTTGATATGTGCTGCAGGAGACAGGTCTGGCGTGATATCAACCCCCATCTTTCTTCTTTCTCTGACTCCTGAAGAATTTCCTCTCCCAGATGATACCTTGTATCTGGCCTCCTGCTTCCTACACCTATCTTCATTACATTACATTGGTTGGGTTAAACTCTAACAACCATTTGTTCGACCATTCCTTCAGCTTGTCTAGGTCTTCTTGAAGCCTCAAACAGTCTTCTTCTGTTTTAATCCTTCTCATAATTTTGGCATCGTCCGCAAACATTGAGAGAAATGAATCAATACCCTCCGGGAGATCATTTACATATATCAGAAACAAGATAGGACCGAGTACAGAGCCCTGGGGACTCCACTGGTGACTTCACGCCAATCGGAGGTCTCACCCTCACCGTAACTCTCTGCTTCCTATTGCTTAGGTACTCCCTTATCCACTGGAGCACCTTACCAGCTACACCTGCCTGTTTCTCCAGCTTATGTACCAGCCTCTTATGCGGCACTGTGTCAAAGGCTTTCCGACAATCCAAGAAAATGCAGTCCGCCCAGCCCTCTCTTTCTTGCTTAATCTTTGTCACCTGATCGTAGAATTCTATCAAGCCTGTAAGGCAAGATTTACCCTCCCTGAACCCATGTTGGCGATTTGTCACGAAGTCCCTTCTCTCCAGATGTGTTACCAGTTTTTTTCTCACGATCTTCTCCATCACCTTGCATGGTATACAAGTTAAGGACACTGGCCTGTAGTTCAGTGCCTCTTGCCTGTCGCCCTTTTTGTATATTGGGACCACATTTGCCGTCTTCCATATTTCTGGTAGGTCTCCCGTCTCCAGTGACTTTATACACTATGGAGAGTGGCAAGCAAAGTGCCTCTGCACACTCTTTCAGTATCCAAGGTGAGATCCCTTCTGGACCAACAGCCTTTCTAACATCCAATCCAGCAGGTGTCTCTTGACCTCCAATCTCGTATTTCGAACTCTTCCAAGCCGCCTGGTTAATCCCTTTCCCTAGCACAGTGACCTCCCCCTGTTCATTGTGAAGACCTCCTGGAACCTTTGTT
>WNGS01167840.1:8740604-8759470 GCA_020271785.1 Procambarus virginalis | reverse complement strand
AGAGAGAGAGAGAGTTGATTTAATTCTTCGGGTTGATTTTTTGCAATTGATGGATATTGTTCACTAATTGGTTTCCCCCTAGACCTTCCCCCAGGATGCAACCCGCAGTAGTTGCCTAACTCCTTGGAAACTATTTAGTGGTAGGCACACAGAGGCATCGGGTGAAAGTGAATCTTGCCCAAACGCTTCTGTCCTATTGCGGGAACTGTACCAGGGAATTTTCGTCTGTGATTCGAGAGAGCTACATAGACCTCGGGTCATAGCAACATATATGACGTGTCGTTACAGCTAGCCGACTGTAAGGCTCAGTCTTGGCTTACATGTATTTTTTGTTTGCATAAAAGACAAAGCGAAAGGTTATTCTACACACACACACACACACACACACACAGGGGCGCCGGTGGCCGTGTGGACAGCACGCTGAACACGTAATCCCGTGGCCCGGGTTCGATTCCCGGCGCCGGCGAGAAACAAAAATGGGCAGAGTTTCTTTCATCCTGGTGGCCCCTGTTACCTAGCAGTAAGTAGGTACCTAGGAGTAAGGCAGCGGTTATGGGCTGCTTCCTGTGTGTGTGTGTTAAAAAAAAGTAGTTAGTAACAGTTGATTGAATGACATTTGAGAGGCGCGCCGAAAGAGCAAAGTTCAACCTCCGCAAGCACAAGTAGGTGAATACAACTAGATTAATACACACACTTACACACACATGATCACTACTTACAAAATCGCCAGAGAAATTGACAGGGTAGATAATGATAAACTGTTTAACACGGGTGGTACGCGAACAAGTGGACACAGGTGGAAACTGAGTACCCAAATGAGCCATAGGGACGTTAGAAAGAACTTTTTCAGTGTCAGAGTAGTTAACAGATGGAATGCATTAGGCAGTGATGTGGTGGAGGCTGACTCCATATACAGTTTCAAATGTAGATATGATAGAGCCCAGTAGGCTCAGGAATCTGTACACCAGTTGATTGACAGTTGATAGGCGTTTTTTTTATTAAAATGACACACACGGCACCATTTTTATTAAAATGCTTCAGAGAGGTACGCGATAACTTACCTCCAGGTAAATAGCATAACGATGCCCTACAAGTAATTTGGATTTATTTGATTATTTTAATTAAACCCTTCAAAAAGAAATCAACAATATGCGTATAGGCTGGCGGTGTCTAATACTGGGGAATTGTTCGCATTCAATTACCTAAATTTTTGTACAAACGCCAGAGTAAAATTGGAATGTAATCACCTTCGAAATACCATGAAACCAAACTGGAATATGTATGATAAGTTAGACTTCACTGTATTTAAACAGTGCAAAGCCATTTAATTCACATATTAAAAAGAACATATTCCACGCCCACAGATTATTCAGAGGAATGATTAAGTAGTGTTCAGTCAGGCAATATGTACTGTTCAACCAGGAGTAAAGCAGTGTTCAATGTGGCGTGCGTTGTGTTCAATTAGACATAACCAAAGTGAAACAATACTTGCTGAATGGGTGAATAGAGGGAAATTTTATGGAAGAAGGAGGGAAATTTTATGGAAGAACCTTCCTCAAGTTCTGTTATTCTCTAATTTTCCTGAACGGTTCTTCAAAAATTACCTCCACACTTTTTACCCAATTATTACGTATAAATTTACATACTATATATCAATTGTTTGTATCGGAATTCCCATATATTCTCATCAAGTACGATTCTATGGGTGGAGCTTTTATGGATCTAATTTTCAGAGGGGGTTTGTGAGTATGTTGCTCTGTAGGGGTTGAAAATTGTTCTGTAGGGGTTTGTGAAAATGTTGTTCTGCAGAGGTTGTATGTTGTTCAGTAAGGGTTGTGAGTATGTTGTTTTATAAGGGTTGTATATTGTTCTGTAGGGGTTTTGAGTATGTAGATCTGCAGAGGGTGAATGCTGCTTGGCATCATAGATGAGTATATATAAGCATATAAGGGAAATCATGCCTTATAAACCTTCTGGAATTCAATGATAAAGTAACAAGAATAATGCAGGACAGGGAAGGCTGGGCAGACTGCATATTTCTGGACTGGCAGAAAGTCTTTGATACAGTACCGCACATGACACTGCTATTCATACTTGAGAGGCAGGCAGGAGTAAGCGGAATAGCCCTTATATAGGCAAGGAACTACCTAACAGGAAGGAGCCAGAGAGTATCGGTAAGGGCGAGAAGTTGGACTGGCGGAGAGTAACGAGTGGAGTACCTCAGGGATCGGTGCTGGGACCAGTTCTATTTCTAATATACGTAAATGACATGTTTACAGGAGTAGAATCCTATATGTCGATGTTCGCGGATGACGCAAATTTATTGAGAAGAGTTGTGACAGATGAGGATTGTAGGATCCTCCAAGAGAACTTGAACAGGTTGCAGAGAGGGTCAGAGAAATGGCAACTAGAGTTCAACACGAGCAAATGTAAAGTTATGGAAATGGGATTAGATGATAGGAGGCCAACGGGACAGTGCACAATGATAGAAAACTACCTACCTGTGACAATTCGAGAAAGAGATATGGGAGTGGACGTAACACCTAATCTAACTACTGAGGCACATATAAATAGGAAAACGACAGCAGCGTACTCTACACTGGTAAAAGTTAGAACATCATTCAGAAACCTAAGTAAGGAGGCCTTTAGGGCGCTTTACACTGCCTACGTGAGGCCAGTCTTAGAGTATGCCGCCCCATCATGGAACCCCCACCTAAAGAAACTCATAAGAAAACCGGAGAAAAGTTCAGAAGTTTGCGACGAGGCTTGTCCCAGAGTTACGAGGGATGGGGTATGAGGAGCGCCTGAAGGAACTGAGCCTTACGACACTAGAAAAAAGAAGGGAGAGGGGGGGATATGATAGGAACATACAAAATACTCAGGGGGATTGAAAGAGTGGAAATACACGAAATGTTCACACAGAATAATAACATAACGAGGGGACATGGTGTGTGGTTTTCTCTACTTTATCCCAACTGCAATAATGTGCAACATCACCTATGTTCATATGGCAGACGCTTCACGAAGCTGTTGAAATCCAGCAAAAATGCGAGAGCAAGCGTACAGGGCCTGGGAGCAGGGGTCGAGTAAGAGTCCTTGATGCTCTCCTCTCAGACTAGCCTCACCTGGTCCTGATCCACGTTGGTCGTGGGAATCTCCTCAATGCTTGAAGCACTTTAAGGGACTCCAAGGGGTCCTTATCACACTTATAGTTTAGTGAATGGTAGACAACTCGGTGTTGAAGACACTTGGGGCTGAAGGCCTAAGTAAGCGTAAAGTATTTAGCAGTATTTAGAAGCGAGTTCAACGGAAACACCGCATTATACTGAACAGTAGTTAATTTACACTTAACCACTAATACAATGGGTGCTTGATATACTGTAGATTGGCGTCAGTAAGGCTAAGGTAGCATTAGCGAGACTCTTGACGCCTAACTAATCGATACCGATCCATTCGTGAACAAGACCTAACTTCTTCAATATTGACAGCCAATCACTAACACGACGCACCTAATAGGGCCGGTGTGCAAGGGGGTCACAGGAGTTCCAAACAAGATACTCGGGCCATAATCATGCACAATAAATCAACAATGGCACTGCCAATTGGACATGCAATAATCATGCACATTAATTATGACACACACTAACTAAATGTATGGTGTATGTGAAGCTCACATTCACAGACGAGTGTAATGTGGTGGTACCACACAGATAAAACACGCATGCACCGTCAGGTGTCTGGGTCTCCACCCATACCTGTATCAGGTGTGGAGAAGGTGAGAACTGTGGTTGACCACTCAGACCAACACACAGAAAAAACCCTTTTATTAAAAACAAAATCTTGTACTTACAGGTATGGTCCGCCCTCACCCCTTCACTCTCTCACTCAGGTTCATTCATGCAAGCATCCTCGTTGATGGCCTGACAGCTGGTTTCACTCGTTACGACGTGAGGGCTCTGGATGACAGGCTTTTCCTGTCATCCAGAGAACACGATCGTACTTGACAAGGCGATTTACTCGTGAGGGGAACTGACTCGTGGGATTTATTGATTTACAATTTATATTTATATAAATTTATATAGTAATTTATTTCTTACGTTAAACTGACTTGTTTCGATAGCAGACTGTATGATGATTAAAGTGGACTGTATGATTCAATTCCCACAAATCGTTTCCTTCACATTCATGGGGGTTTATTAAATTATATGTATATATAGTTTATCAATCGAAATTACTGATTAGTAGACATTCACTACAATCTTAAGACTACATATTAGTAAATACAATTAACATACAGCTTATCTGTATAGTTACTATGGCCTGGACAACAGATATGAACACGGATGAAACACGATAACAGATACTCCCCTTAGGTGAGGCTGGCTTCACCACATATTACGTGTTATATCAGGTAATAGTTATATGCATATAACAGCTATAACAGGGTGGGGGGGAATAGGGTAATTTATTGGATAAGATTTAAGTAATATTTACATATTTGGGTAACTCGTCATGCTTTCTCTCTTGTTTACCCTAATCTACCTAACATTACTGGCCAGGAATGAAATAGATATAACGGGTTTTGAGTAAAGAACACTTCCCTTATTGTAGATGAAGATCGTGTGTGATAACGGGACGTTTATTGTTCCGTAACACTGTGCCTACAGGGAATAATTATGGAGCTTGTTGGAGCTCCAGCCAGACTTTGTTTACGTTAAATTTAATATGACGTCTCCTTGCTATATTAAATTGCTGTGTGTCATACAATGACTGCAAGTATGTTATATAGACACTCTTGCTGGTAAAAGACACAGTCGCCCCCAATGGCACTGGTGTGTGAGGTAAGGGTGGGACACGCGGTGACGTCTCGTAGGAACTGTGAGGCAGAGCTGGTGACGGCTGGTGGCGGCTGGTGTCGGCTGGTGACGGTTGGTGGCGGCTGGTGACGGTTGGTGACGGTTGGTGGCGGCTGGTGTCGGCTGGTGGCGGCTGGTGACGGCTGGCTACGCGCTCTAGATTTTAAGAGGTAGTGACAGCGGCTAAGCTGTTGCACCCATGCCTGTGTATAAGTTCATACAAGGTACTTAGGCGGCGGCATTTCCTCAGTTCACTCCACGTCACTCACAGACGATCTCACCTTGTCGCCAGATGTCGCCTGTCTCGTTCTAGTAATTTTTAGAACTTTTGTCATTCTCGAAGGCTTCTGAACAGTATAGTCACGGCGCCATTCTGGGAGATTGAATACGACGCAGAGAAGTAACCAGATGGCTAGGAACGGGTGGTGTGTTTTAATCTATTGACCGATAGATTAGAACGACACGTCAACCACGTACCGAGTTCCTTACGAGAATGAAATTGCAAGGGATTGCACGAGCTTCCTTGGGGTACAACCGCCAGGCCTACGAACTTACCAATAGCGTTGCAAATCAGATGCTGGAACGTATGATATTGATCCTTACATGATGGGTAAAAGAGTGACGTCATGACCACGTCACGACTAGGTCACAGTGCCTCGTGGAGACGGTTGAGGCTGACCCCTCAGAGGTCATGCTTGTTGGCGGTGACCCCAGAGGTCATGACCCCTCCAGCCTCGCTGACGTCCCCGTCTTCCCACACCTGCACGTTACAGCTGTGTCACTCTCATTGCCCTCTCACTCTCATTGCCTATGGCGTAATCGCTTAATTCCCCTTAATGTAATTATTGCTAAGGCATGCGGCGGCCCCGTGTGATTGATGCATTCCTGGTCGCGTGGGCTTTCTAAGGACACCCGACATGCCATTCAGGGGTAAGATATATGGCCCTTGTGCATTGTTTGGGTGCACTGTGCATTGTTTGGGTGCACTGTGCACTGCTTGGGTGCAATGTGCACTGCTTGGGTGCACTGTGCATTGTTTGGGTGCACTGTTCACTGAAATAAACCATTCAAGTCAGCTGTGGGAGAATCTTGCGAAAACATTCTTTCACACATGACTGGAGGCTGGAAACTCATATGAGTCACAGAGATGTAAGGAAGTTTTCTTTTTGCGTGAGAGTAGTGGGAAAATGGAATGCACTTAAGGAACAGGTTGTGGAAGCAAACTCTATTCATAATTTTAAAACTAGATATGATAGGGAAATGGGACCAGACTCATTGATGTAAACAACCGATGGCTAGAAAGGCGGGATTCAAGAGTCATTGCTCGATACTGCTAGCACAAATAGGTGAGTACACACACACACACACACACACACACACACACACACACACACACACACACACACACACACACACACACTGCTCGGCTGTTGCTTGTGATTCTATGATATCAATAGAATCAATAGTCTCCGAGTCCACATAAACTGGATATATTCAGTTGTATATGCCGGATTCTGAATATGGAGTCATTTAGCACCTCGTATGAAATGAATGGCAGACCAATGCTGGTACATGCAGCTCCAGAGTGGAGGCCTTATCTTCTCAAACAAAAAACAAGGGATTATAGAGCCAAGAAGTATGTCACTTGATTGGTCCCTTGAGATAAGGATTATGACTTTCGAATAAAGATTAAAGAAATTAAATTCCGCTTCACTGAAAAGAGAGAGAAGAGTCAAGGGTGAGAAGATAAGCACATAGGAAATTTTCAGGCGAATCGACAGAGTGGACAAGGACAGAAAAGCAAGGAATGGTTGGGATTCGAACAAGAGAATCCTCTCGGAAATGAATTACCCGCGTGAGCCACAGTGATAATATAAATAATTGTGCGCCATAGTAAACACGTGAAATGCTGTGGAGGCAAACTCCATACACAGTCTCAAAAGCCCCTATGAAGGAGCCCAATGGGTTCAGAAACCTATACCTCTGTCGACTGAAGGATGAAAGCCGAAGCCCAAGAGCTGAAGCTAAGCCCCCCTGCTATCATATCTAGATAAGAACACATATAAACACAAATATTAAAGAGAAGACATATTAGCATCATCTAAGATACTCGGGAGATACTGACCAAGTAGATGAGAGCCAAACATTAGATAAGAGCAAGACGAGGACTTATTCGAAGCTAAATCCTTAGAAATATTTCTATATGTGATAGATATCTAGCGAGTCGATGACCATTTACTCGACCTGTGGTTCTCACGCTGTGGGCCAAGACCAATCTGTTCGACGTTTCAGTAAAAATAATAATAAATAATAATAATATTAGCAGTAAGTCCAGTCCCACCAACTAAATATGAGTTATGTGACGAGTTAAGGGTCCAGGACGTCCCGGACGAGCCGAGACGTCGTCACTTCCCCTTATCATATATGTGGGTTTGGTGATCAATTTCCACCCATGTTATTATTGACGTCTCTGCAAAGCATATCATTGACGTCTTCTCGGGCTAATGTGCAACATCTCCGTAGACAACAGGTTGGCTGGGTTCGTACACACCAGGATAGGCAAAAACCACTTCAAATTTGACGTTGACTAAATCACTCGACGAGGGTTCTTAAGGGTTGTGAAGCAAACTGCATAAGTCATAGCAAAAAGTAACTTCGAAATATATTAATCTGCGTCGCGCTGTGTACCAGCTTCCAGAGCGTTATATCACGTCACAGGATTTGTGAAGTAATCTCCAGTTAAACGGTTTACTGTCAAACGATTGTGAAATAATCTCCAGTTAAACGGTTTACTGTCAAACGATTGTGAAATAATCTCCAGTTAAACGGTTTACTGTCAAATGATTGTGAAATAACCTCCAGTTAAACGGTTTACTGTCAAACGATTGGTTATTGTAAAACATTAACAATACAATAATGTAAAACTTTCCCTAACGAATAAATCCTAACATGTTAAACTCTCCCCAATTAATGGGCCCAAACATGTTAAATCCTAACAAGTTCAGATATGTTAAACGCTCCCCTGCAGGCACTCGCTTGTGTCTCTTGTCAGTAAAAGTTTTGTATGAAAAGTTTGTGTATCGCTAATCCAGCCTCGGAGTCACTGGGAAAATCTGAGAAATGGAACGATTTATTATTATGAAGTCCACTGCTGTTGCTCAGGTCACTAGGAAAATGTCAACATGTCGAGATATTTATACTTAAATCCATCGCTACGGGGGTCAGCATGATCCATCGCTACGGGGGTCAGCATGATCCATCACTACGGGAGGATCAGCATGATCCATCACTACGGGGAGGGTCAGCATGATCCATCACTACGGGAGGATCAGCATGATCCATCACTACGGGGAGGGTCAGCATGATCCATCACTACGGGAGGATCAGCATGATCCATCACTACGGGGAGGGTCAGCATGATCCATCACTACGGGGAGGGTCAGCATGATCCATCACTACGGGAGGATCAGCATGATCCATCACTACGGGGAGGGTCAGCATGATCCATCACTACGGGAGGATCAGCATGATCCATCACTACGGGGAGGGTCAGCATGATCCATCACTACGGGGAGGGTCAGCATGATCCATCACTACGGGGAGGGTCAGCATGATCCATCACTACGGGGAGGGTCAGCATGATCCATCACTACGGGGAGGGTCAGCATGATCCATCACTACGGGGAGGGTCAGCATGATCCATCGCTACGGGGAGGATCAGCATGATCCATCGCTACGGGGGTCAGCATGATCCATCACTACGGGGGTCAGCATGATCCATCGCTACGGGGGTCAGCATGATCCATCGCTACGGGGGTCAGCATGATCCATCACTACGGGAGGATCAGCATGATCCATCGCTACGGGGGTCAGCATGATCCATCGCTACGGGGGTCAGCATGATCCATCACTACGGGAGGATCAGCATGATCCATCGCTACGGGAGGATCAGCATGATCCATCACTACGGGGGTCAGCATGATCCATCACTACGGGAGGATCAGCATGATCCATCACTACGGGAGGATCAGCATGATCCATCACTACGGGAGGATCAGCATGATCCATCACTACGGGGGTCAGCATGATCCATCACTACGGGGGTCAGCATGATCCATCACTACGGGGGTCAGCATGATCCATCACTACGGGAGGTCAACATGATCCATCGCTACGGGGGGGGGTCAGCATGATCCATCACTACGGGAGGGTCAGCATGATCCATCACTACGGGAGGATCAGCATGATCCATCGCTACGGGGGTCAGCATGATCCATCGCTACGGGGGTCAGCATGATCCATCGCTACGGGGGTCAGCATGATCCATCACTACGGGGAGGATCAGCATGATCCATCACTACGGGAGGATCAGCATGATCCATCGCTACGGGGGTCAGCATGATCCATCGCTACGGGGGTCAGCATGATCCATCGCTACGGGGGTCAGCATGATCCATCACTACGGGGGTCAGCATGATCCATCACTACGGGGGTCAGCATGATCCATCGCTACGGGGAGGATCAGCATGATCCATCACTACGGGAGGATCAGCATGATCCATCACTACGGGGGTCAGCATGATCCATCACTACGGGAGGATCAGCATGATCCATCGCTACGGGGAGGATCAGCATGATCCATCGCTACGGGGAGGATCAGCATGATCCATCGCTACGGGGTGGGTCAGCATGATCCATCACTACGGGGTGGGTCAGCATGATCCATCACTACGGGAGGATCAGCATGATCCATCACTACGGGGAGGATCAGCATGATCCATCACTACGGGAGGATCAGCATGATCCATCACTACGGGAGGATCAGCATGATCCATCACTACGGGAGGATCAGCATGATCCATCACTACGGGAGGATCAGCATGATCCATCACTACGGGAGGATCAGCATGATCCATCACTACGCGGAGGATCAGCATGATCCATCACTACGGGGAGGATCAGCATGATCCATCGCTACGGGGAGGATCAGCATGATCCATCACTACAGGGGATCAGCATGATCCATCGCTACGCGGAGGATCAGCATGATCCATCACTACGGGGGGGGGGGGTCAGCATGCATCCAGTGTTAAAGGGACCAACGAGATCCATCGTTAGGCTTAAGTGTTCACAACGTGTGTTGAGAAGTTAACAAAAGTCGGTACGAGAGTTTATACGCTCGTTCCACATCAGCGTATTAACGAATCCAAGTGACTCGTTAATGCGTCTCTTCCTCAGGCTATGCTTATCCAGCCTGTGGCCCACCCAATCATTCATCATTTATAATTTTCTGTACATTCAATGTTTGCTATTTTTCTCATATAAAAATTAATATTGTTATATATTAGAATTGGGTGTATAGGTTGGCCTGTGTTAGCTGAGGCGTTTAGGTTGACTGCCTTATATGTTTGTTTAGTGTGTGTGAAGCATTTACACACCTGCCTGTCCGTGTGTGAAGCATTTACAGACCTGCCTGTCCGTGTGTGAAGCATTTACAGACCTGCCTGTCCGTGTGCGAAGCATTTACAGACCTGCCTGTCCGTGTGTGAAGCATTTACAAACCTGCCTGTCCGTGTGTGAAGCATTTACAGACCTGCCTGTCCGTGTGTGAAGCATTTACAGACCTGCCTGTCCGTGTGTGAAGCATTTACAGACCTGCCTGTCCGTGTGTGAAGCATTTACAGACCTGCCTGTCCGTGTGTGAAGCATTACAGACCTGCCTGTCCGTGTATGAAGCATTTACAGACCTGCCTGTCCGTGTGTGAAGCATTTACAGACCTGCCTGTCCGTGTATGAAGCATTTACAGACCTGCCTGTCCGTGTGTGAAGCATTTACAGACCTGCCTGTCCGTGTGTGAAGCATTTACAGACCTGCCTGTCCGTGTGTGAAGCATTTACAGACCTGCCTGTCCGTGTGTGAAGCATTTACAGACCTGCCTGTCCGTGTGTGAAGCATTTACAGACCTGCCTGTCCGTGTGTGAAGCATTTACAGACCTGCCTGTCCATGAGGAGACTCACCCAGGGGGGCGGCGGTGTTTGGGCAACCCAAAGATGCATTCATCAATTTTCAGCCACAGCGCATTAAAAATTTGTATTTTGTTATATATAAGTTAATATTATTTGCACTAGAATATGATGAATAGTTAGGGCTAACTTAGGTTAGGTGGTTAGGTTCTGTTGGTATCAGAACTCATCAGTGGTATTTGGTGTACGTGGGTGAAGCATTTAGCAACCCGTCCTCGACTCATGTCCATTACATCCAGCTGTCGACCCCGCAGATGCATTTATAAATTTTAACATGCTCTTCATTCAAAGAAATTTTCTCCAATATAAGTTAATATTATATTATATTAAAGTTAATATTATGATATATTAGCATATTGTGCATATATAGGCATAGGTTAGGTTAGATTAGATGTTTAGGTTCTGTTGGCGATTATTTGTATTTGTAGTACGTGGGTGAAGCATTTACAGCGTTGTGGTTCGAACAAAACTTCGTCAGTAAAGCACTTGTTCCGGAAGTGTTCGAACGAAATAAGTTGTGAGTCGTGTGTAAACCGTTTTTCATTCATAAACAGCTGGGGGGGGGGGGTTTGGCGGGTGCATGGAATCACTTTTGGGTCTTTGTTTGGAGGACGGGCTGGCATTTAGAGTGGTGGGATTCGAGCGAAGGACGTGAACGAAGCATTTCTCGAGAAAAGTACATTCGTCATCAGATGTTAGTCGTGTGTGATGTGTTTTTCGTTCATGAACAGTGAGTTTGGCGGCTGGATTAACGAGCCTTTAGCCATTGTTTACGTGGACGAGCTGACCTCACACATTACTAAAACGTTTTAACTATATTTAGAAATCTTGGTGTGTCCATTGATGCAAAACCTCATTCAGAAGGAGAATCTTGTGTTTACCGCTGCAATTAAATCCACCCAAATTATGCACGGTGACAAGACTTGCCGAGGCAGGAGGACAATCAATCCCCCCAGTTGCTAGAAGCGAACAATGGATGACATTACGCACAGAGATCACACTAACATGATGCATCAAATGAACAAAATCTCAGTCGATTAAGGCAGTGTCTGGGATGCTCCCGAACGCAGGTTCGAATCCTCGTCACGGCCCTTGTGGATTTGTTCAATGGATTACATCTGACATCACAAAGCACAACCAGTGCAACTGATGGTACTTGACAGTACAAATCACAAACCGTAGCTTCTAACAAACAACGAAATTGATGAAAATTCGCAACAACTCACAACTAGTGCACAACATATTTCTAGTAATACTTCTGTAGGTAATTATAATTCAGCAGATAATCATCAGATAATGTAATTATAAATCAGCTGATCATCATCAGCAAGTTCAATTGGTTTTATACGCGAGGTTTCACCATGTTTCCAAAGTTTGTGAAGAGTTTCCCTGTTGAAAGCCTGTTTAAAAAAAAAACAACAAAAAAAGTTCACGGATATTTTTTAAAACTTAACAATTTTTGGGATGAAAACAAAATTGAATGGTCAAAATATGTCGAAGTTTGTATGAGAAATGTGATGTTGGTTTTGTGCCTGGAGACTAAAGGATTTATTTTGCAAGTGGACAGTGGAAATATATGGGTTCTGATCGCCAGTGTTGTAACATACAGAGCTTCTGTGTGTGTGTGTATGTGTGTGTGTGTGTGTGTGTGTGTGTGTGTGTGTGTGTGTGTGTGGTGTGTGTGGTGTGTGTATACTCACTTAGTTGTGCTTGCGAGGGTTAGCCTTGGCTCTTTGGTCCCCGCCTCTCAACTGTCAATCAACTGGTGTACAGGTTCCTGAGCCTACTGGGCTCTATCATATCTACATTTGAAACTGTATGGAGTCAGCCTCCAATACATCACTGCCTAATGTATTCCCCTGCTAACTACTCTGACACTGAAAAAGTTTTTTCTAACGTCCCTGTGGCTCATTTGGGTACTCAGTCTCCACCTGTGTCCCCTTGTTCGTGTACCACTAGTGTTAAACAATTATCATTATCTACCCTGTCAATTTCTATGAAAATTTTGTAGGTCGTGATCGTGTCTCCCTTACTCTTCTGTCTTCCAGTGTCGTGAGGTGCATTTCACGCAGCCTTTCCCTATAACTCTTGCCTCTTAACACACAGAAATCACAATTGCGTGATGCATCAAATGAACAAACGTTCATTTGATGCATCACGCTTAGCTCAGCTCAGTCGATTAAGGCAGCGTCTGGGATGCTCTCGGACGCAGGTTCGAATCCTTGTCACGGCCCATGTGGATTTGTTCATGCCTCTTAGTTCTGGGACTAGCCTAGTGGCTACCTCTGACTCTTTCCAGCTTCGCCTTGTTCTTGACAAGGTACGGGATCCATGCTGGGGCCGCATACTCCAGGATTGGTCTTAACTATGTGGTATACAAGGTTCTGAATGATTCCTTACACAGGTTCCTGAACGCTGTTTTGATGTTAGCCAGCCTCGTGTATGCTGCAAATGAAATTCTTTTTATGTGGTTCTTTTGGTTCTATTTGAGTGCACACACACAGATAACACACACACACACACACACACACACCCACACACACACACACACACACACACACACACACACACACACAGTCCCACAGGGCTCTGTACTTGGACCTATCCTGTTTCTAATATACGTAAATGATCTCCAGAGGGTATAGACTCATTCCTCTCAATGTTTGCTGACGACGCCAAAATTATGAGAAGGATTAAGACAGAGGAGGACAGCTTGAGACTTCAAGAAGACCTGGACAAGCTGCAGGAATGGTCGAACAAATGGCTGTTAGAGTTTAACCCAAGCAAATGTAATGTAATGAAGATAGGGGTAGGAAGCAGGAGACCAGATACAAGGTATCATTTGGGAGATGAAATACTTCAAGAGTCAGAGAGAGAGAAAGACCTGGGGGTTGATATCACGCCAGACCTGTCCCCTGAAGCTCATATCAAGAGGATAACATCAGCAGCATATGCCAGGTTGGCTAACATAAGAACGGCCTTTAGAAACTTGTGTAAGGAATCTTTCAGAACATTATATACCACATATGTCAGACCAATCCTGGAGTATGCGGCTCCAGCATGGAGTCCCTATCTAGTCAAGCATAAGACTAAACTGGAAAAGGTTCAAAGGTTTGCCACCAGACTAGTACCCGACCTGAGAGGTATGAGCTACGAGGAGCGACTGCAGGAATTAAACCTCACTTCGTTGGAAGACAGAAGAGTTAGGGGGGACATGATCACCACATTCAAGATTCTCAGGGAATCGACAGGGTTGATAAAGACAGGCTGTTTAACACAAGGGGCACACGCACTAGGGGACACAGGTGGAAACTGAGTGCCCAAATGAGCCACAGAGATATTAGAAAGAACTTTTTTAGTGTCAGAGTGGTTGACAAATGGAATGCATTAGGAAGCGATGTGGTGGAGGCTGACTCCTTACACAGTTTCAAGTGTAGATATGATAGAGCCCATTAGGCTCAGGAAACTGTACACCTGTTGATTGACGGTTGAGAGGCGGGACCAAAGAGCCAGAGCTCAACCCCCGCAAGCACAACTAGGTGAGTACACACACACACACACACACACACATACACATAAGTTGGAGCATTAGGCAGGAGTAAAAGGTAAGGTGCTCCAGTGGATAAGGGAGTACTGAAGCAACAGGAAACAGCGAGTAACAGTGAGGGGGGAGACATCAGAGTGGCGAGATGTCACCAGTGGAGTCCCACAGGGCTCAGTACTTGGACCCATCCTGTGTCTAATATATGTAAACGATCTTCCGGAGGGTATAGACTCGTTCCTCTCATGTTTGCTGATGATACAAAAATTATGAGAAGAATCAAGACGGATGAAGATAGACAGAGACTACACACACACACAGAGGAAGCAGCCCGTAACAGCTGTCTTTCTCCCAGGTACCTATTTACTGCTAGATAACAGGACATCAGGGTGAAAGAAACGCAGCCCATCTGTTTCAGCCAGCGCCGGAATCGAACCCGGGACCAAAGGACTACGCATCCAGTGTGCTGTCCATTCTACCAGTGCCATGGTGTGTGTGTGTGTGTGTTGTAGGTGTGTGTATGTGTGTGTGTGTGTAGGTGTTTGTACATGCGCGCGTGCGCTATCTCTGATCATTTAAGACCTATTCATTCCGCATATATAAAGTAATAAAAATGATTACGATCACTGAGTAAATTGCAGTCAGAAAAAAAAAACATTTCAGTGCAACAAAATTTACATTCCATACCGTAATGAATATAATGAAGCCTCGTACACATACCTGCAGGCGAACATTAATATATCTGCCACTACAGTAACATACTCCAGCAGCAAGAATATTGGAACATTGCACAAATTTAATCAAATCAAGAATGCGGTTTCGGCCACATTAATTTAATATTAAACGAGATTAACATGTTAACTAATGCTTTGATCGGTTAAAATCAATTGTCGGTGAACACCAGAAAACTGATATGACAAAGGAAACAATATATTATATTATATATAATATAATATCATATATATATATATATATATATATATATATATATATATATATATATATATATATATATATATATATATATATGCAAACAAGCCTGAATGGTCCCCAGGACTAGATACAACTGAAAACTCACACCCCAGAGTTTTCAGTTATATAATATAATATATATATATATATATATATATATATATATATATATATATATATATATATATATATATATATATATGTGTGTGTGTGTGTGTGTGTGTGTGTGTGTGTGTGTATGGAATCCCGTTGTAATCCCGTGGAACCCCCTGCACGTCAAAGGCGTAAACGCCAAAACTCTGCTGGGTTTAAAATACAGCTGGAAAATATCATAAGGGCAAATGGGGGTACCTTTGACAAGCCACCGGCTTCATGTCCTCATCGAGGCCACTAGTATTAGTGGCCCTCAGCTAAATTCAGGTAAATATACGAATCACCTTCTGACTTCTATGAAAGGCGCATGATTAATACTTAGAAATTATCAAAATTTCAGAAGTGACCTGAAGTGAGAATTTGACCTGACATTGACCGGAACCTTGACCTGTCCTGGCGTAGCTCCCTGACCTTACCGCTGGTTATGACTTGACCTGGATCACAGCAGTGACACTGTGTCAACAGTGTGGTTCTGGATGTCAATGAAAACAATCATCAGAATAACTTGCCGTCAATATGACCACAGTCTCCGTGGTGTAGTGGTAAGACACTCGCCTGGCGTTCCGCGAGCGCTTTGTCATGGTTTCGTATCCTGGCCGGGGAGGATTTACTGGGGCGCAAATCCTTAACTGTAGCCTCTGTTTAAATCAACAGTAAAATGTGTACTTGGTTGTAACAACGATTCTTCGCGGCGGGGATCGTATTCCAGGGACCTGCCCGAAACGCTACGCGTACTTGTGGCTGTACAAGAATGTAACAACACTTGTATATATCTAAAAAAAAAATAAGTACCTTATAACACTTGGTCAATGCGAATCGCATTAGACTACATGGAAACAATCGGTTCCGAACGCGAGTCTCAAGATTGTCGATCGATCACTAGAACCTCCCAACTTCGTTCTTACTGAATATAACATATATATTTACAATTTACCAATTAACGGAAATAAATCTGTTACAAAGTGCGTCAGGTGGGGTGTACATGGTTTCCCCTGCATCACAGGGGAATGCATCACATCGCAGGCTCTTCCTTCACAACACAGCATGTGAAGGAAGACACAAGAGAAAATAGGGGATACATCGAGCCTATTAGACCCGATTTTCACCCAGAACGTTGAAGACATCGAGAATTTGGAACATGAAATACATCTTGGAGCCAGTGACCATTGTGTCCTAGTCTTTGACTGCATGATGGAACTTAAAATTGTGACCACAGGTCAAGAGATCTAGAAAAGGAGAGTTGACTACAGGAAAGGGGATTCCAGGAGGATAAGGGAATATCTGAGAGAAGTGCAGGGAGGTAAAATTATTAGAGGAAAAACAGTCCCTGATATGATGGACCTAGTCATATGGAAATGCCAGGAGGCCGAAGAGAGATTTATACCAACAGTAAAGGAAAAAAGTAGGAGGGAATATAATAACCCATGATTTAATAGACAGTGTCAGAAAGCAAAAATGAGAAGCAGAAGGAATTGGAGGAAGTACAGAGCTCAAAGGACAGAGGACAAAATGTATTAGACGAAGCTGAGGTAGGAACGAATAAAGTCACATAAGAGGAGTATCGGAAATAAATTATGAGAACGATATTGCAATCAATGCGAAAAAGCAACCTACTTCGACAACATAGAAATATAAGGAAAAAGATGTCGGTGAATGACCAAGTGACAAGACTATGGACACCAGAAGGGGCATATCCGGAAAGGAAATCTGCAAGGCACTGAATGCCAGTTTCCATGGAGTGTTCACGACCGAGCCTGAGTAGCTCCCATTGTTAGAAGAGATGACCCTAGATGAGAGAATATCAGATATAGAGGTGACAGCAGAGGAGGTAATGAAACAGCTAACAACACTTGATGCAACTAAAGCAGTTGGACCAGACAAAGTATCATTGTGGATACTAAAAGAGGCAACGCTGGCACTCAGCGTGCCTCTGGCAAGGATCTTTAATGAGTCACTTATGACAGGAAAGTTGACCAGTTGCCAGAAGAAGACAACTGTGGTACCAATTTTCAAGAAGGGGACTAGGAAGAGGCACTTAACTACAGACCTGTATCACTGGTAAGCATCCCTTGCAAAATACTTGAAAGAATAATCAGGCTAAGACTTGTTGCACACCTGGAGAACATTAAGTTTGTAAACAAGCACCAACATGGGTTCAGGAAAGGGAAATCATGCCTAAATAACCTTCTGGAATTCTATGATAATATAACAAGATTAAGGCAGGACGGAAGGATGGGCAGACTGCATATTTCTGGACTGCCTTTGATGCGGTACCGCCAGGAGACTGCTATTCAAACTTGAAAGGCAGGCGGGAGCAAGCGGAATGGCCCTAGCATGGGCAAGGAACTACCTAACAGGAAGGAGCCAGAGGGTAACTGTAAGGGGCGAGAAGTCGGACTGGCGAACAGTAACGAGTGAAGCACCTCAAGGAGCGGTGCTGGGACCATGCAGTTCTAATTCAAATATATGTAAATGCCATGTTTACAGGAGTAGAGTACTATATGTCAATGTTCGCGGATGACGCAAAATTAAGGAGAAGAATTGTGACAGATGAGGATTGTAGGATCCTCCAAGTGGACTTGAACAGGTTGCAGAGATGGTCAGAGAAATGGCTACTGGAGTTCAACACAAGCAAATGTAAAGTTTTGGAAATAGGATTAGATATTATGAGACCAAAGGGACAGTACACAATGAAGGGAAACTACCTCTTTGTGACGATTCAAGAAAGAAACCTGGGAGTGGGCGTAACCCCTAATCTAACTCCTGAGTCACATATAAACAGGATAAAGACAGCAGTGTACTCTACACTGGAAAAAGTTAGAACATCATTCAGAAACCTAAGTAAGGAGGCATTTGAGGCGCTTTACACTGTCTACGTGAGACCAATCTTAGAGTAAGTCGCACCGTCATTTAGTTCCACCTGAAGAAACACGTAAGGAAACTGGAAAAGGTTCAGAAGTTTGCAAAGAGGCTCATCCCAGAGTTACGAAAGATGGGGTATGAAGAGCGCCTGAAGGAACTGAACCTTACGACACTAGAAAAAGAAGGGAGAGTAATAATAGTAACATTAATATATATATAGATATAATAGTAACATAAAATATTCAGGGGGGATTGACAGAGGGGAAATAGATGAAATGTTCACATGAATATTAACAGAACGAGGGGACATGGGTGGAAGCTGGAAACTCAGATGATCACAGAGACGATAGGATATTTTCTTTTATCATGAGAGTTGGAAAAATGGAATAAATTTAAGGAGCAGGATATGGAAGCAAACTCTATTCATAATTTTAAAACTAAGTTTGATAGGGAAATA
>WNGS01167840.1:8710996-8725386 GCA_020271785.1 Procambarus virginalis | reverse complement strand
CACATTCCCTTCGCATTTTACAATTGTTCCTCCCCCCCCTTTCCCCATCTTCCATTCCTCTCTTCCTTCATTCTCTTTGCTCCTATCACTTTTTTCCTCTTTTCCTCCCTCTTATATACTGCCACTGAAAGATCAGTATGGGCCTCTCAGAAATATATATTTTCGACCGCAAAAAATTCTAAGGGAACTACGCCAAATATTTCACACCTGATGCCAAGAAAATCGCATGGGGGGGGGGGTTTCTCTATAAATGCTAATATTTCTGAAGGCCTTTAACTTAGACCGACCCCGACTAGCCTATGTCAGTCACGTACCCGAGACCATTCTCCCTGCAAAGTTGGGTGAGTCTGTCCCCCGCGATGGGTCTGGCCTTCCTGTCTGAGACAAACATCCAACAATTAGGACAATATCCAACTCTGGCTCCAGACATCACTCGGTACCCCTACTCAAATCTCTGAATATGTTAGATATTAAGTCACTGCACATTCTCTCATGTGTATCATACATGTATAAAACGCTGAACTGTAATGCCAATCCTGAACTCAAAAGCTTCATTGCTGGTTGTAACAGAACCCATGAGCACCACACCAGAAATAAATACAGTTTTGATATTGCAAGAGTACGGCTTAATCAAACTAGAAATGCTCTACAAATCAAGGGTCCCAGAATGTGGAATGACCTCCCCAACCATGTTAAAGACTGTACCTCTCTCAACCAGTTTAAGATTAAAACTAATCACTACCTAATAAATTCCCTGTAACCTACCTTACCCCTCTATTGTCAACCCATGTCTGTTATTTTTTTTTTTTTAATCAATGCTGTTTGTCAACATTTTGTATTTGTGCTGCTTTTTCAGTCATGTTCCCCCCTTTTTCTTATCTTTATTTGTATTTGTTCTCAACACATTTTATTCTTTATGCTCAATTAGTATTTCTAGATACTAATGTTCTTCCTGCCCGAAACGCATTGCGTAATAGTGGCTTTAGGCATTGTATGTACTAGTTCTATCTATAATTCGATCCATTAATGTAACTTCACTTGTATGTATATACCTTACCTGAATAAACATATTTATTTATTTATTTATTTACATATATTCTCTCTTATATAGATAAGCACAAGACAGCTTTCAAACGCTTCTAACATCTCGTGTTCTTAAGGCCTCGGTCATCAAAGGCTTTGGTGAGGGTATATCTTGAATTCGCTCTGGCAGCAACTGCGACATTAGCGGAACACGGGACAACGCGGGGAAGTTCATTACGGTCAAGTTTGTATTTGTATTATCTTGATGTTTACTGGCATGCACACACACACACACTCACTGATCGACACCTGCCCTGGTTGACACACTCTGACTAACCAAAACATACACAGTTTGAGAGACACACAGTCTCACACACACACACACACACACACACACACACACACACACACACACACACACACACACACACACACACACAGCGCGCGCCTCCTTCCCAGGAGTTTAATCTAAGATCTTGATAACACGAACTTAGTGTATATAATATACGACCAGCACATATGTTAGTGAGGAAGGTGAGGGATATATTCATCACAGAAGCTGTTCATATCATACTCAGCAGGTGCTGGGAGACTCGAATCATCAGCAGAGCAAAAGGGTTAGCTTAAGTGTTACCTTCTCAAGAGTCGTCTATTGTAGATCTTAATTCTTTCCACTGAGAATCAGGATTTTTTTTATAAAGTTTTAAAGTAAAATTTAAGTTTCTTGTTTTACTCTATTAATGAGAGAAGTTTAGAGAGCATTACTCAAATTTACAACTTTGTAAACCTGGCAAAGTATTATATTATATATATATTCGTCTCTATTCACGAAATTTACGAATGAGCTTCTGGTTTCATATTTGTCAAATTATTTGAAAACATTTAGAAAGAGGAACCCCCTGGCTTTCTCTTTCTAAATGTAGGATGCACGGCAGAGCTGTCGTGCGAGTCGTAGTACTGTATAATGTTCCGTAACTAAGAAATTGAATACACTCTCACACTTTCCACTCTGGCACGTAAGCTAAAAATCATAAATTTATATTCCAACAGCTAGAAATTTAATTATCGTGTAATCAAATGTTTTATTTAGCAGTGTGTGTTCAGAGTATTGACTTCATAGTCATCAAAATGAGACACATACCCTCACAGGTTCTTGGGAATGGGAACAATTACACAAGCCTTTGTTACAGATGGTGATACACAATTCATGAGAAAGCCATTGTTACAGATCACCTTGGAATACTAATCAGAATAATACAGTTACTGTGATTCCGAGAATAATATTGATATGAAATAGACTAAGACTAAGAGACAATACAATACAATACAATACAATCAGCGTCCCCGTCTCTGATCAGACCTCCTGATTGGTCGTCTGGTCAGCCAGACTGTTGGACGCGGCTGCTCGCAGCATGACGTATGAATTACAGATGGGAATATGCCATGAGAGAGAAAAGCTGAAAGGCACATTAATCAGCAAACAATTTCTGTGTTCAACGTTTAATGCTATCAAAGTGGAAGTTCCAGCGGGGTTACTCCATCTCCTAATATTTAAGTTAGTTTTTTATCAACAATTACAGGAAGGATGGGAAATTATCAGGGAAAAGCGCCAAACCATTACGGCTATACTACACTTGGAAGGGGTTCAGGATAAGGATTTGGGATGGACCGCGGGGAAGGAATGGTGCCCAACGACTTGGACGATCGGGGATTTAACGCCGACCTGCATGAGGCGAGACCGTCGCTCTACCGTCCAGCCCAGAACATTACAGGAGTTATACTCTACAAGTAGCCACATTACATTAACTTTCTTTCCGAAATGGTTATTAACCAATTTTGATGAAGCAACAAGAGCTGATCGGGAGAAGAGAGGGCTGAGGGACGCGTCCACGACGTCCTCAGCACCTCCTCTTCCAAGGGTCGCTAAACTCACTTACATACAACAACAAAAAGTGCCGCCTAACACTTTGGCTGTATTGGCCAGCGTGAACACGCCAGTCACACTGCTCTACTACCACAGTCTCTTCCTACACGAGGCCTCCATAATGCACCAGTGATCATGCTGCTTCCACATACAAGTTGGCTCAACTTATATATGGAGGCAGCATGGTCACTGATGCATTACGAAGACCTCATTTAAGATTATTGCATTAGAGCGTGACCTCTGTAATCTACAGGACGCCATTAAAGAAGGGATTAAGTGGTAGAGGGGCGTGACCTTTTTTGTAACTTTCAAGACATTTTGGAAGACGAACGCCGTAACTTGTGGTGCATATCTGTCGTTACCAAAACAGGAAAGAGGAGAGAGGGTCGCCTGCTTACATTAAAAAAAGGTCATCCTTTACTGTGACCAATTTTCCTTAGTTTATCACCTCGTTAGTGGTAGTGTTGGTGCAAAAGAAACTTTCCTCCTATACATGTAATTTTAATAATTCTTTCAAANAGCAGTGGTAATAAGGTCCCCATCTCGCAGGATGGTTAGTCATACAGGCCATATGTTTAGTAGCCTGCACTGGCAAATTTGGGGTACACTGTGAGGATATCTTCAAGAATACGAGAGTGAATAAAGTAATTGCAAAGCAGGTACCTCATGCCAACTGGTCTGAAAGGTCTAATAACTGGGCATTCAGTGATGTAGTGCGGGAGATCGTGCCGTAGTTCCTGCTCACAGAGTTTGCAACTGGAGTGCTCAGGATTGGGAGATCCGTCACCTGCAGCCACCTGCCACAGGTAACGGTAACCCAACCTGATCCTTGCAACCACTGTGTCGCACAGTCTAGTGGACGTTTTGTGCTGCCCATAGATGTAGGTTTCAGATCTGAACAAATCATAGCTTTTTATACTAGTACTTTCAGGTCGTTGGGAGTCAGTAAGTTCTTTCCTATCAGATCTGAATGTTTGGATCAATACAGTTTTGACAGCAGAGATGGGGATACCTAGATCTAAGTCAACTTCAAACTTGTTACACGCTAATTTGGCTGCAATGTCTGTTTCATTATGATGGGTTATATTTATGTGTGAAGGTATCCATACAAAGGAAATTCGAGACCCTTTACTCTGTGCATCAATTAGGTCATTTATAATTGGGAGTATGAGGTTCTTGCTATCGATCTTCCAAGAGAAGTTTTCGATTGCTTGAAGAGCAGACTTTGAATCACAGAATATTATTCCTCCTCCAATGTTTTTTAATGTACTGGTAGCTAAGTGTAATGCTGCTAGTTCTGCTTGTGTGGAGGTCAGCCAGTTGTTTAACCTGACACTGACAGTCTTTGTGCAAATATTATTTCTATAAAACCTACATGCTGCTGCAGTCCGTCCAGTAGAGGATTGGACTGAGCCGTCGGTGTAGACACAGTGCTCGTGAGATCTTAAACCCTCGATGGAGGAGGCAATTGTTTCAAGAGTGACAGCTTTGAGAAGAGCAAGATTCTCATTATCTTTCTTGGTGACAGGTGTGTATGATACTTGAATGGTGGGGTACAGATAAAGAGGAATATCAGAGATAGGTAGATTGCACTTAAAGGGATGTTAAGTATGAGGAGATTGTAAGCATTGTTCCTCAGCCATTTATCATAAAAGGAGTGAGTTGGTATATCGGCACCGGTCAATAGGGTGTTAACAGCACTAAATAATTTGTCTCTGAGCAATGCAGGAGATGTAGGGTCTCTCATGACTTTAAGGCAAAAGGTGGTGTGACTTGCATTATTCTCTCTTGTATGGTTGGAAGCTTCAGTTCTTCCCGCATGTTGATGATTCTTGTGCATCTTGGGGCACCAAGAATTATCCTCATGGCCTCATTCTGTACTACTTCAAGTTTCTCCAACACAGAGGAGGGAAATTAATTAAGTGCAGAGCATTATAATCAACGAGAGATCTAACAAACATCATATAGAATAGTCTAGCATATTTAATATTGATACCAATATTCCTACCAGTAAGTGTTTTCAATGGTTTTAGTCTTTCTTTTAACCTACAGAGTAGATCATTTACAATGTCACTGTTAATACCAACTCCAAGGTATTTGTGCTGCCTACACGTTTCAATGTTCTGGTTGTTGACCTTGAAAGTTATAGGGACACGAGTATTCTCTCGGGATGGAGAACTCTGGATTTAGTTATAGAGATAACAAGACCACATTCAATGCTTTTAGCAGCGAATGAATCAAGTAGAGCTTGCAGTCTAGTTTGGGAATTTGCAACAATGCATATATCATCGGCATAACAAATGACGGCTTCATCAGGTAGTGTGGGAATATCAATTGTTAATTTATGCATCAGAACATTGAACAGTGTAGGACTTAGCACTCCACCCTGGGGTGTACCCAACTCAAAGCGTGCACAAAGTTTACTTTTGACCCCCTTGAAAAGGACTGAGGCGGTTCTGTTACTCAGGTAACCCCTGAGCCATGTCAACAGTCTTCCCTTAACTCCAAAAGAGGCTAGCTGTTCTAGGATTATTTCTCTGTTTGCTGTATCAAAGGCAGTTTGGAGATCAATAAATGCCGCCTGAGAGTTTGGTCCCTCTCTGATAAAATACTCAGCAAAGCAAGTTTGTGTGCTTCTTCCAGGAAGAAACCATACAGGTTAGGGGCAAGGTGGGGCTTGATTTGAAACATTAGTCTGTCGAGAATAATTCTCTCAAGAACTTTACACATGCACGACGTCAGAGAAATGGGTCTAAATTTTTGTGAATTAGGCTTGGGTATGGGTATTATGAGTGCCTGTGTCCAGCGGTCAGGTAAGACACCCTGCCTTAGACTTTGATTAAACAATTCTAGCAGAGGGCTATTTGGCAGCTCAGCAAGTACTCTCATGGTGTTGTATGTGATGCCATCCTCTCCAGGAGAGGTAGCCTTACCTTTCTTGAGTGCATTTTAATTTCAAAGGGGGTTATGCCATAGTTATCATCAGGCCCTATTTCACTACAGGCAATTTCAATATTGAAGTTACGATTTATTTTGGTACTAGCCAGATAGTTTTGCACATCTAGGGGCAGGCTGCTTATACTAGCAGTGCTTGCATATTGCTGAAGCAGCATGTCGGCATAGTCTACGGGTGAATGGTGATCAAGTTGACGACTGCTAGGACGAGAAATCTTTTTAATTTTATTCCACATTTGGGATGAGGATGTTGCATGATTGATGCCTTGCAAAAACTGTTCCCAGTGCTGGTTATACACCTGTTCCTTTAGCTCTCTAAACTCTCGGCTGGCTTTAAGAAATATGTTGAGGGTGTCAGCTGTTTTATGTGTTTTATACTGCTCAGCTAGGAATAGAACTCTGTCATGCATGGGCTCAAGGCGTGAGTCAGTGAACCACCTCTGTCCCTTCCTCACTGGTTTGGGTCTTGTGGATTTTACAACATTGTCATAAAAAGCGGTTACTTCAGTGACCAGGTCCTCATATAATGCATTGACGGTAGTAAAACAGTAAGTGTTATACCATTCAGAAATGCGGAATTTGAAGAGCATGTGTAAATTTTCAGGGATGTTAATTACTTTTTTTGCAAAGTTTGGGGTTTGAGATTATTGATAGTGTATGAACTGAATATGGCAAAGTGATCACTAACTAATTCATGAACAATTGATCCTCCGACAGCATTATCAATGAGACCGTGACCAATGACATAATCAAGCCTGCCACCCATGAGGTGTGTGACGTTAGAGGAGTCAAAGTTGAATACGGACATGTTTATCTCTTAAGTATTTTACAAAGACTCTGCCATTCCTGTTTGTTTTGGTGTCACCCAGGCTAGTGTGTCTAGCATTAAAATCACCCATTACAATGGTTTGAGAGCTGCTGGTAATTTTTGGAGAGAGGCTTCCACCATTTGATCACACCTTACATATACATTAACTAAGTTAAGAAACCCGGTCGCTGTAGCAATCTGAAACTGCTGATAATATGAGTCGTCACTTTTGTGGTTTTTAACATGTTTACACACTAGGTTACTTTTAACATACGTCAAGATACCGACATCATGTGAACCAACATTTGAGAAAGCTACATAACCTGAGAGTTTGGGTGGCGTTTTATTTTTTGTGTTTGCAGTGTATGGTTCCTGCAGGCACAGTACATCAATGTTGTTGGCACCAGCGTACATCATTAGATCAAACAGCCTCCTTCGCACGCTTCTCACATTCCACGTGAGAAATTTAAGAGTGAGTTTATCGTGAGTAATGGTGTTTATAAAGCTGACGAAGAGAAGTGTTTATAAGATGCACAAGTTGTAGACCATTGCATACAAATGATAATTGTTCACGGTCACCAATGTCAAAGAGTTCTCTCATCTGTTTCAAGGTCAACTGGTTGCCTGTACCTTTCCTACCATCTACAATCATTGCATGTTCTTCAGGATTCATAGAGTCACAAGCGGCATAGTTTGGAATGAGTTCTTGAGCGCATTTGTTAATTATAGTTAAGACAGACGGGTTTTCATATGTTTCACTCGCCACAGCGGCACCTACATCACTGGAGGAGGCGTCAAGACTTGCTGGAGGCGTGTCAACACTTACATCACTGGATGGGGGGTCAATACTTGCTTGAGACGTGTCAACACTTACATCACTGGATGGGGGGGCAATACTTGCTGAGACGTGTCAACACTTACATCACTGGATGGGGGGCAATACTTGCTTGAGACGTGTCAACACTTACATCACTGGATGGGGGGCAATACTTGCTGAGACGTGTCAACACTTACATCACTGGATGGGGGGGCAATACTTGCTGAGACGTGTCAACACTTACATCACTGGATGGGGGGCAATACTTGCTTGAGACGTGTCAACACTTACATCACTGGATGGGGGGCAATACTTGCTTGAGACGTGTCAACACTTACATCACTGGATGGGGGGGCAATACTTGCTTGAGACGTGTCAACACTTACATCACTGGATGGGGGGGCAATACTTGCATGAGACGGGTCAACACTTACATTACTGGAAGGCATGCCACTAGAAACTTGGACGTTCGCTTCACTCAGGCTGGCGAGATGATCGCTTGAACACTGTCTCAGGTCGTCCATCGTGATCGTAGCATAAATGCTGTTGAGACCATTTTCAATCTTCGTGAGTGTTTCTTGGAGCTTATTGACAGTAATTTCTATTTTGTTCATGCGAGCTGGAAGTTCTGACACCTCCCTCTGCAGGCTGGCGTCAGGCGTCCCAGGTAGGCGAGGGAAGGTTGTCAGGCTGTTGGTGTCAGGAACGATGGTGGGGTCATCCCGGGTGGGGGGGCGGGTAGGTATAGTGGTGGGGCCACCCCGGGTGGTGGGGTTGACTGGGGTGGTGGAGGGTTGCCTCACTGTGCTGTGCGGGGGAGGCCGCCTGCACAGTCCTTGTGCCAGGCTGTCACACCCTCCCGCAAGCACCTGGAACATTTGTGCTTGGTGGCTGAGGAGGAGGTCTCATCGGTCCCAGGGGCGTCGTCTCTATGGGGCATTTTTAGTGAGATGACTGGCTGCACAGAAGGCACAGGTGCCTTTAGATTGACAGTGCTTGGCTACGTGACCAAAGTGTTGACATTTAAAACACATGACAGCTGAGGACACCCAGGGTGTTATGGGGCAGGCTGGCTGGTAGGGGCCTAGGAACTCGTGATGACTGGGAGGCGGTGTCTCATGTTCCCAGACGATGACAATCCTGTTGAGTGGCCTGCCTTCAGAAGTGATGCGTCTTGCACTGTACACACCTGGTAGGTCTTTAGCATGGGAGATGTCAAGGTCACGAGGGTAGGATGTGACAAGGTACTCTCTGTACCTCCTGGACCTCTCAGGGGAGTCTGCTTTACTGAATGTGATGCCACCCACTTGACCTTGGAGTAGGGCCGAGATGGAGGCTTCATCGGACCTGGCTACATAGATGTAGGCGAGGCGTGTCTAGGGATTATGAGGTCTATGCCATCAGGAAAATGACGAGGAAGGTCACGTCTCATCCAGGAGTACCTTTGGTCACTGGTAACGTGAGATGGAAATGCCAGCCTGGCATATTTATTACGGGGTGCTAGGGTGGGTCGTGGTGCCCCTCCCGTTGTGGGGGTGGCATTGGTCGTCTTGACAGAATTGTTACCGTCCTTAACCTTCTCTCTTCACGTAAGGTCTGCCGGCTTTTGTATAAAGTAAAACTACCACCCGAGGCTGCTTCATCACTTGAGCTGGTGTCCTCCTCATGCATGGCCATATTGGGATGGAGTGATTGGCCATGCTGTAAGTCATGCGAGGTGGTGGCCGAAGTAGACGCCAATGCGTCTGAAACATTTTGGGAAGGGTCGCTGACGGTGACCCCAGCAGGCGGGAGGGAAGTGGCCATGGTTGCCAGAGTCACAACATGAAGTGACAAGACACGTCAGCTTCTACCACAGAGTAGCACTTCAGGCTATGGCCTGGACCCAGAACAATAGCGGCCACCAATCATAGTGCAGAGACAAGATGAATAGTTCGGACACCATACAAGCAGGCGCAGATGTATACACATTCAGCTGGCAACACTGCTGAGGGTAGTACACTGGTAGTGGCTCCGACTAGAGTGACAGGTGTAGAGAGCGCCACTCTGATACCTGCTTTATCCACACACACACACACACTTAATAGTCCTCTACACTGTGTGTAACACTGCACTGGTACCACCAATCACTGAGGCATCTGTACAGTGGTATGCGAGTGGTCCGTTCGTGCCACCATGTCCAGGCTGTACAGGGGAATACAGCTTAGGGGAACGGGGCAATAGGGGCTAAAGTTCCAGCGCCCGGGGTACCACCTCAGGCGTCTGACCAGGCGTGAAGTAAGGGGAAGCGGCCATGTCTCCACTGCCCAAGGCGCCACTCCAAAACCTAGGAGTTGTTTATCCAGATAACTGGTCAACTTGCACTGCTCACCACTTTGAAACCTAGGTGAAAGCTTCCAGGAGCTAGATGGTATATATCACTGCTAGGTTGTGAGATCCTTAAGGCCGTCTGTACCCATTTAGCAGTAAATCCATGTGGAGGGGTAGGCCTACACGTCTACCCCGCACCAGGGTAGCGACGACACTTTTTTAATTCTGAATTCACTTCCATGTGGAAAAGTCTAGGGACTCCGCCAGCTACCTTTCGCCAATTTTTTTTTGGGGGGGAGGGGAGTATGGGAATATTTGGGCTTCACCCCCTCTTATAAGAAAAATAGTGCCGATCCTGACCCGCCTATGTCCGTCCCATACCTCAAACCATTGGCCATGAAAAGTTGGGTGAAGCTTGCTCCAAGAGTCTGGCTTCCAAACTTGGCCAGACAAATAGACATACATTTCCTCTGATAGACAGTGGTGAATAAAAGGTATTCAGCTTTCCACTGTTAAATAAAAGAGAAAGGCTTGGAGGTAGACATGCCAAAAAGAGAATACATCATACATCAGAATACATCAGGAAAACAACGTCGACAGCATATGCCAATGTGGCAATTGTTCAGATGAACATCAGGATCCAGAACAAAAAGACCCTTTCGAGCGTTACATAAATCTTATGTTGAGATCCATTTGTGGATATGCTGCACTAGCATGGAACCCCTACCTAAAGGAACACACAAAAATTTGACTCATTCCTGAGCTAACGGAACAGAGCTTAGGAGAAGGGTAGACATGATTACGACGTACACAAGGGGGAATTAACTGAATAGGTAGAGATGTGAGAAGCAATTGAACGAGGAAACACAAGATTAAACTGGAGACACAGCAGAGTCAAAGAGATGTGAGCAGTAATTCTCTTCAATTGAAAAAAGTCGTAAAAAAATGGAGCTGACAACGGGAGCAAGTTGCTGAAGTTAGTTTGATAAACAATTTGACATTAAAGTAAATGAATAACGAAGGAAAACGTTACTGAATTTAAGTCGTAAGGCGGGGCTTAAGAGCAGACGCTCAATTATGCAACTCGATGTGAGTACAGAGGTTATTTTTCACACACACACACACACACACACACACACACACACACACACACACACACACACACAGGTGGAGGCAGACTCCATTCACAGTTTCAATGTAGATATGATAGAGCCCAGTAGGCTCAGGAACCTGTACACCAGTTAATTGACAGTTGAGAGGCGGGACCAAAGAGCCAGAGCTCAACCCCTGCATGCACAAATAGGTGAGTACACACACACAGTACACAATGAAGGGGAACAGCCTACCTGTAACGATTCGAGAAAGAGACCTGGGAGTGGACGTAACACCAAATCTGACTCCTGAGGCACATATAAAGAGGATAACGACAGCAGCGTATTCTACACTGGCAGAACTTAGATCATTCAGAAACCTAAGTAAGGAGGCATTAAGGGTGCTTTACACTGCTTACGTGAGGCCAGTCTTAGAGTATGCTGTGCCATCATGGAGTCCCCACCTGAAGAAACACATAAGGAAACTGGAAAAGGTTCAGAAGTTTGCGATGAGGGATGTGATATGAAGAGCACCTGAAGGAACTAAACCTTACGACACTAGAAAAAAAAAGGGAGGGGGGGATGATAGGAACGTATAAAATACTCATGGGAATTGACAAAGTGGAAATAGATGAAATGTTCACACGGAATAGTAACAGAACGAGGGTCATGGGTGGAAGCTGAAAACTCATATGAGTCACAGAGATGTTAGGAAGTTTTCTTTTAGCATGAGAGTAGTGGAAAAATGGAATGCACTTAAGGAGCAGGTTGTGGAAGCAAATTCTAATAATAATTTTAAAACTAGGTATGATAGGGAAATAAGACCGGAGTAATTGCTGTAAACAATCGATGGCTCGAAAGGCAGGATCCAGAGTCAAAGCTCGATCCTGCAGGCACAAATAGTGAGTACAAATAGGTGAGTACATACCCACACACAAATATATTCACATAAGCGTACAAATATACACACCACACATATAGAGCAGTGCACACATGGTAACAAGGTAGTCACACACATGGTTCTGTATTATCCACGATGGTGTCTAAGTTCGCTTCTGAACTTCAACAATAAAGCTTATGTAATACACAGTATAATTACCCCTCTAGTGCCATGAGGCCCTGGAGTATGGTATTATATTGTACGAATGTGCTCATTTCTTTGGTCACTTCCTGGTCATAATATTTGGCGAGAGAGAGAGAGAGAGAGAGAGAGAGAGAGAGAGAGAGAGAGAGAGAGAGAGGAGAGAGAGAGAGAGAGAGAGAGAGAGAGAGAGAGAGTCTCAAATAAAACCAGCTGCTAAAAATATACATATACATCAGCTTTTTCATACAATCATCACTCAGGCGGCTTTTGACCCGCGGCTCTGGAGTAATTGTCTCTTATTCCTGTAGTGGAACGCAGTCTTTTGTGGCAGGAAATGTTAAAGGCCAACTGAGCAAATGTTATATACTGGCGAACAAAACTTTCCTCTTTAATTACGTCCATTTTACATTCAGTTAAATTAAAATGTACTATTTGACGCAAGCCCGGTGTCAACACACCACGCCCTCGGTGACGCAAGGTCAGTGTCAACACACCACGCCCTCGGTGACGCAAGGCCAGTGTCAATACGCCACGCCCTCGGTGACGCAAGGCCTGTGTCAATACGCCACGCCCTCGGTGACGCAAGGTCAGTGTCAATACGCCACGCCCTCGGTGACGCAAGGTCAGTGTCAATACACCACGCCCTCGGTGACGCAAGGCCAGCGTCAACACGACACACGCTCGGTGACGCAAAACGTTATAATAAACTTGATATAAATAACTCTTAGAATGTATTGTTTGTCCTTATTTTTTTGTTTGCTTGGCTTGTGTGTTTGTACTGGCGTGGGAATGTCTGCATAGTCGCCTTAAGGCTAGGCATTCGACAATCAGCAGTTTAATGCTTGGATTCTTTTCACTGTTTTTTTTTAATCATTTTATCACTGAAAACATTCTGTTAGCCTCGGCAACTTCTTCATCAAATTCAATGTTGAAAAGTTCTTTCAAATGTGACTCAAATCTTTCAATTTGATTCACATTTCCGCCGATATTATGTCGTTCAGGTGGTCCTCGCTTTGACCACTGCTTTTCAACCTGTTTTGCAATAAATTACATTTAGAATATTATTATTCGTTATATTATATTTACGTTATTTACGTTATATTGTATAATATGGTATTGGTCCTCCGCTTACAACGGTTTCCCACTCCGACTTGACTCTATTGTGCTCTCTGTCTGCTTTCTGTGTCATAACTAGCTCTAATGCGATTCAGATAATCTATTGAGGCTCAGTCGGGAGCCGGTCGGCCGAGCGGACAGCACACTGGACTTGTGATCCTGTGGTCCCGGGTTCGATCCCGGGCGCCGGCAAGAAACAATGGGCAGAGTTTCTTTCACCTTATGCCCCCTGTTACCTAGCAGTAAAATAGGTACCTGGGTGTTAGTCAGCTGTCACGGGCTGCTTCCTGGGGGTGGAGGCCTGGTCGAGGACACGGGCCGCGGGACACTAAAAGTCCCGAAATCATCTCAAGATAACCTCAAGATGACAGTGCCAAAAATCATGGCATAAAATGTTCTAATCCTTCCCGCTGTCAACGTATAGATTTATACATAGACAGAAATTCATATATACATATTCAGACAAAATACTGAGAGTAGATTTGCTATACACACGAGCGGCCTGAGGGAAAGGTAATTTTAAGGGAAAAGCGCCAAGCCATTACGACTATATAGCACTGGGAAGGGATCAGAATACGATTGGGATGGGACGGGGGAAGGAATGGTGCCCAACCACTTGGACGGTCGGGGATTGAACACCGACCTGCATGAAGCGAAATCATCGCTCTACCGTCCAGCTCAAGTGGTTGGACACGAGCGGCCTGAGTGGTCATGTTGTGAATCAGGTACTAATTAAATTATATTTTTCAAGATGCTGAACGTATTTCATTATTTCTTTTTAATTTAGAATGTCCTTATTTTTTACGTTTCTTAGTTGTGAGATAAATATTTGTTCTAGTTTGATTTCTCAAGATTTAATTAATAATTTTATATTCACTCTCAGGACTATTATGCAAGGCGCTATTTGCCTAAAGGCCAAGTTTCATGAATTAATTGTTTTTTCGACTACCTAACCTACCTAACCTAACCTAACCTAACTTTTTCGGCTACCTAACTTAACCTAACCTATAAAGATAGGTTAGGTTAGGTTAGGTAGGGTTGGTTAGGCTTTTCGGTCATATAATCTACGTTAATTTTAACTCCAATAAAAAAGATGACCTCATACATAAGTAAATGGTAGCTTTATCATTTTCATAAAAAAAAATAGAGAAAATATATTAATTCATGAAAACTTGGCTATTAGGCAATCGGGCTTGCATAGTAGGCCAGTACGACGGTTCTGGCTACTAGTATCGACATATATATATATATATCGGTCGTAC
>WNGS01167840.1:8682958-8709354 GCA_020271785.1 Procambarus virginalis | reverse complement strand
AGCCTTTTTCCGATAGATTCTTTAATGCCGTTGTTATGCACTAGATCATTGTTATTCGACCTTATAGATTCATATGGAATAACACGTCCATAAGCATAAACAAAAAAAAAAGCTTGTAAATGAGTTGTAGTTTGAAGCTGCATATTTATCTCATGACAATACGTAAATTAGCGAAATACTGAAGATCAAAATGAGTAAAATGTCTTAACGACAGAGTCAACCACTTGGGCTGGACGGTAGAGCGACGGTCTCGCTTCATGCAGGTCGGCGTTCAATCCCCGGCCGTCCAAGTGGCTGGGTACCATTCCCATCCTAAATCGTTATCCTGATCCCTTCCAAGTGCAATATAGTCGTAATGGCTTGGTGCTTCTCCTGATAGTTCCCTTCCCCTTTTTAACGACGGAACCCATACACATAAAAGATCCTCAGAGCTCTTCACGACCTTGGCCCAAGCTCAAAGATACAAGTCAGGTATAACAACAACATCTCGACCTTGTTCTCTGTAAAGAAATAGCCTCGGCTCTATTATCAGATTCCTGGAATTGGCTGTTACCAGGTCAGCGATAAATACCACGACCCCGTCTCGTTATGATACTGAGAACAATCCTCGATACAAGAGCCTTCTCGCAGTCACTACAAAAATAAAAATGAACACTGCTTCACTTCCTATTTGATTTTATCAAATCACCTCCTGTTGTGGGGCCACGTGAGCAACACAAATGTGAACAAGCCTGAATGGTCCCCAGGCATATATTGCTCACGTGCCCCCCCACATATAGGAGGTGATATGATATGAATACCATGGCCCAAGATTACCATCAAAGTGCCGTCGGGGAGGGGTTCAATAGCCTCGGCTATCACCTCTTTTATTGTCGGTCACTGATGGTCAGTGGTTAAGGCTTCCTGTACACCAGTTGCATAGTGCTCCTGGCAGTATGGGTTCGAGTCACTTCTGGGTGTGAGTTTTCAGTTATATGTATATAACATATATATAATATATGTTACAAGTTTTGTCGTACCTAGTAGCCAGAACGCACTTGTCAGCCTACTATGCAAGGCCCGATTTGCCTAATAGGCCAAGTTTTCATGAATTAATTGTTTTTCGACTACCTAACCTACCTAACCTAACCTAACCTAACTTTTTCGGCTACCTAACTTAACCTAACCTATAAAGATAGGTTAGGTTAGGTTAGGTAGGGTTGGTTAGGTTCGGTCATATATCTACGTTAATTTTAACTCCAATGAAAAAAATTGACCTCATACATAATGAAATGGGTAGCTTTATCATTTCATAAGAAAAAAATTAGAGAAATATTAATTCAGGAAAACTTGGCTTATTAGGCAAATCGGGCCTTGCATAGTAGGCAAAAAGCGAGTTCTGGCTACTAGGTACGACATATAATATATTATATATATATATATATATATATATATATATTATATATATATATTATATATATATATATATATAACTGAAAACTCACACCAGAAGTGACTCGAACCCATACTCCCAGGAGCAACGCAACTGGTATGTACAGGGACGCCTTAAACCACTTGACCATCACGACCGGACATAAGGAAGTGATAGCCGAGGCTATATGAACCACTTCCCCGCCGGCACTCGGATGGTAATCTTGGGCATAGCATTTTATCAAATCACCTCATTTTTTGGGGCAACACGTGAGGAACACAAATGCAAACAAGCCTGAATGGTCCCCAGGACTAGATACAACTGAAAACTCACACCCCAGAAGTGACTCGAACCCATACTCCCAGGAGCAACGCAACTGGTATGTACAGGGACGCCTTAAACCACTTGACCATCACGACCGCATAAGGAAGTGATAGCCGAGGCTATATGAACCACTTCCCCGCCGGCACTCGGATGGTAATCTTGGGCATAGCATTTTATCAAATCACCTCATTTTTTGGGGCAAACACGTGAGGAACACAAATGCAAACAAGCCTGAATGGTCCCCAGGACTAGATACAACTGAAAACTCACACCCCAGAAGTGACTCGAACCCATACTCCCAGGAGCAACGCAACTGGTATGTACAGGGACGCCTTAAACCACTTGACCATCACGACCGGACATAAGGAAGTGATAGCCGAGGCTATATGAACCACTTCCCTGCCGGCACTCGGATGGTAATCTTGGGCATAGCATTTTATCAAATCACCTCATTTTTTGGGGCAACACGTGAGGAACACAAATGCAAACAAGCCTGAATGGTCCCCAGGACTAGATACAACTGAAAACTCACACCCCAGAAGTGACTCGAACCCATACTCCCAGGAGCAACGCAACTGGTATGTACAGGGACGCCTTAAACCACTTGACCATCACGACCGGACATAAGGAAGTGATAGCCGAGGCTATATGAACCACTTCCCCGCCGGCACTCGGATGGTAATCTTGGGCATAGCATTTTATCAAATCACCTCATTTTTTGGGGCAACACGTGAGGAACACAAATGCAAACAAGCCTGAATGGTCCCCAGGACTAGATACAACTGAAAACTCACACCCCAGAAGTGACTCGAACCCATACTCCCAGGAGCAACGCAACTGGTATGTACAGGGACGCCTTAAACCACTTGACCATCACGACCGGACATAAGGAAGTGATAGCCGAGGCTATATGAACCACTTCCCCGCCGGCACTCGGATGGTAATCTTGGGCATAGCATTTTATCAAATCACCTCATTTTTTGGGGCAACACGTGAGGAACACAAATGCAAACAAGCCTGAATGGTCAAGTGGTTTAAGGCGTCCCTGTACATACCAGTTGCGTTGCTCCTGGGAGTATGGGTTCGAGTCACTTCTGGGGTGTGAGTTTTCAGTTGTATCTAGTCCTGGGGACCATTCAGGCTTGTTTGCATTTGTGTTCCTCACGTGTTGCCCCAAAAAATGAGGTGATTTGATAAAATGCTATGCCCAAGATTACCATCCGAGTGCCGGCGGGGAAGTGGTTCATATAGCCTCGGCTATCACTTCCTTATGTCCGGTCGTGATGGTCAAGTGGTTTAAGGCGTCCCTGTACATACCAGTTGCGTTGCTCCTGGGAGTATGGGTTCGAGTCACTTCTGGGGTGTGAGTTTTCAGTTGTATCTAGTCCTGGGGACCATTCAGGCTTGTTTGCATTTGTGTTCCTCACGTGTTGCCCCAAAAATGAGGTGATTTGATAAAATGCTATGCCCAAGATTACCATCCGAGTGCCGGCGGGGAAGTGGTTCATATAGCCTCGGCTATCACTTCCTTATGTCCGGTCGTGATGGTCAAGTGGTTTAAGGCGTCCCTGTACATACCAGTTGCGTTGCTCCTGGGAGTATGGGTTCGAGTCACTTCTGGGGTGTGAGTTTTCAGTTGTATCTAGTCCTGGGGACCATTCAGGCTTGTTTGCATTTGTGTTCCTCACGTGTTGCCCCAAAAAATGAGGTGATTTGATAAAATGCTATGCCCAAGATTACCATCCGAGTGCCGGCGGGGAAGTGGTTCATATAGCCTCGGCTATCACTTCCTTATGTCCGGTCGTGATGGTCAAGTGGTTTAAGGCGTCCCTGTACATACCAGTTGCGTTGCTCCTGGGAGTATGGGTTCGAGTCACTTCTGGGGTGTGAGTTTTCAGTTGTATCTAGTCCTGGGGACCATTCAGGCTTGTTTGCATTTGTGTTCCTCACGTGTTGCCCCAAAAAATGAGGTGATTTGATAAAATGCTATGCCCAAGATTACCATCCGAGTGCCGGCGGGGAAGTGGTTCATATAGCCTCGGCTATCACTTCCTTATGTCCGGTCGTGATGGTCAAGTGGTTTAAGGCGTCCCTGTACATACCAGTTGCGTTGCTCCTGGGAGTATGGGTTCGAGTCACTTCTGGGGTGTGAGTTTTCAGTTGTATCTAGTCCTGGGGACCATTCAGGCTTGTTTGCATATATATATATATATATATATATATATATATATATATATATATATATATACATATATATATCTATATATATATATATATATATATATATATATATATATATATATATTTATCTATATTGGTGTATACTGGCAGCAGGTTTTCTTTTAAAAATGTCTCATTGAATATGACCGCATATTCTGTATTTACTATCTTCTGATTTAGGGCTTTCTATCCCTCTTACTATTTTCTTAGCATCAGGGCTTAGCTGAAATAGGAGAACCATTTATATATATATATGTATGAACCATTTATATATATATGTATTGAACCATTTATATATATATATGTATTGAACATTCACGGTTTTCTAAATCGTTTCTTAATATTTGATAGAATCACATGACATTTTGACTATAGTTTCGTTGGCTCTATATCTGCGTCGGCGGTGAATGACTCTTCACAGAAAAGTAATTTCAAGAGATTGTTAACTAAATATCACCTGCAGCCATGCATATATATCCGTATCACTAAAGGTGAACTTCATAGTGTCTCTCTGTCTACCTGTCTGTTTGTCTGTCTCTCCGTGGGTGGAGGCCTGACGCTTGGAGGTAACCTCACCCAGCTTTCCAAGATAACACATAGAGGGTACAGGAGGATCATAGGCCAACTGGGGCTGGGTACGTTGATACACGTTAAGAAATATCGACATAATGTCATAATATCAACATAATTGTCATAATGACATTCCTCACCTCCCCTCTTTTGAGATTTTCATGAAGATGAGGGAGTTATTTAGCCGTTTTAGTGCTTTGTAACGTTAAATTTTTAGAGGGAGAGAGAGAGAGAGAGAGAGAGAGAGAGAGAGAGAGAGAGAGAGAGAGAGAGAGAGAGAGAGAGAGAGAGAGAGAAAGGAGGGGAGGGGTGAGAGAAAGAAGAAGTAGAAGGGAGGAGAAAGGAGGATGTTGGAAGACAGGAAAGCAGAAAGAAAGAAGAGAGTGGGAGAAAGGTGGAGAGGTTAGGAGAATAATCCGTCAAGGATTCCAAACCTAAGATGGGTCGATGTGGTATCAATAATAATAATAATAATAATCATAACCCAAGAAAAATTATCAGAAATCTTGATTATAAATGGAAACATATATGGCATCCCAGTGTATGTCAGGTCCCAGGAGCTAGGACAACTTGCGTACAGTCACAACGGGAACAGAACCAATCTTTTAGAGTTTTTAGAGTTTATTAACGTATTTTACTAGAGTAAAAACAGAGCTGCCTGGGCGGTTGTACTTTAAAAACAGGCATGTTAATCTGAGGGTCCCTCGAGGGCCATATGGGCCACATTTGTGTTGTCATGAGGGCCACATTTGTGTTGTCATGAGGGCCACATTTGTGTTGTCATGAGGGCCACATTTGTGTTGTCATGAGGGCCACATTTGTGTTGTCATGAGGGCCACATTTGTGTTGTCATGAGGGCCACATTTGTGTTGTCATGAGGGCCACACACTACCAATTAAAGTAGTGTAATACAAATTATTGCAGAATATTTTTATTACTTGAACTTAGAAACATACACTGTGCATACAAATGGTTTAGCGGCTAGCCACAATCATAAATGCATAGTAATGAAGTAAAAATTATTTTTTACACGGCAACGTAGACTTCGATGCAACAGCAACAAATACATTGAACAAAAATTACAACAGTTCATAATGAACATTTATTTACGACTATTTAATAATTTTTAGTGTTTTGTCCTGAGGCTTAACACCCTTTTAATGACAATTTTAGTTATGTCTCGCTGAAATGTCTGTGCAGTTCCCATTTTGATAAGAAAGGACAAATGTTGATCAGTCAGCCTTGTTCTCTGAGATGTTTTTATTGATTTCATGCAGGAAAATAACTGCTCACATACACACATAGGTAGAACCTAACATTGCCATAATCCTGGTGGCAAACTTTCTGAAGTTTTCATGGTCGCCGAATGAAGGTGATCATTCGACTGAGGTCATAGCTTGCAATAACGGAAGCAACATTCCCTTTCTCAATTGTCGTAACACAGGTCTGTTACTGTCTCAAGTTAGTCTTCAATTCCTTGAGTCTTGAGGCACACATTGGGTCGTCATATTTATCGTAAGATCGATGATTCGTTTCATAATGTCTTTTCAAGTTGTACTCTTTTGGCGTGGCAATGTTGTTGTTGTTGTTGTTGCAAATTAAACAATGTATATTCCCATTCACCGTTGTGCAAAAAAACTAAAATTTTATACTGTAATATGTATAAAAAATATAATTTTAATATAAAATTAAAAATAAAATCACCGGTTAAAAATTGAAACGAAATTTAGGCCAGCTTAACAGTTAATGTTACGTCTGTTTTATGAAGCCTTAACTCGCTTGCCTCAAAGATGCATTCGTGTTTCTTTTGTGCTTTTGAAACATAATAAAAGATTACAGTATGAGTTATATAAAACTGCAATTTTGTTCGTTAAATGCCCAAATTACAGTATGCTTTGTGCGGGCCTCGGGTCTGCTGGTAACGGGCCGCATGTTTGACGCGCCTGCGTATAGAACATTGAAACTACATACACCACTTGACCATGGAACCAAGGTTAATTACCTTACCAAAAGGATCGCTCTCTTGCTTGTTCCTTAAGTGGCACTCCTCACGCACCAGTGCTTGGTGAGTGCCTCATGTAAGGCGAAGCGAAAGAGCGCACTCTTTCAGTCTACTAACGACCAATTACTCGCACATCATCGTTAGCTCGCGGGTTGAGAATGCTCAAGTGCAATTGAGCATTCTAATGCTAATGACCTAACCTACATACAGTCGTTACGTAGGTCCTGGGTCGTTTCTCTAGCCTATCTTCTTTGAGTGGCCACAGCGTACGAAAATAAGAGGCACTAAAACGCACGAACCCAAACCACCCACCAAACCTCACCCTACTAGGCATAGAATACGATGGGTGTTTGTGAGCTGATGTCTTTCTTAACAGGATGAAATTGTCACGTTGTTTACGATAACGTAAAATACACGACCTATTAGTTGACAGGACGGTTGAATAGTGGCAGCTACAGCAGAAGAACAGCAGCGAGAGCCAGATATGGGGAGAGATGCTGAGCGTAGACCTCATGGTAACACCAGCATCCATAGTGAGATGAACAGCATCATCCACAGTGAGATAAACAGCATCATCCACAGTGAGATGAACAGCATCTTCCACAGTGAGATAAACAGCATCATCCACAGTGAGATGAACAGCATCATCCACAGTGAGATAAACAGCATCTTCCACAGTGAGATAAACAGCATCATCCACAGTGAGATAAACAGCATCATCCACAGTGAGATAAACAGCATCATCCACAGTGAGATGAACAGCATCTTCCACAGTGAGATAAACAGCATCATCCACAGTGAGATAAACAGCATCATCCACAGTGAGATGAACAGCATCATCCACAGTGAGATAAACAGCATCATCCACAGTGAGATAAACAGCATCATCCACAGTGAGATAAACAGCATCATCCACAGTAAGATAAACAGCATCATCCACAGTAAGATAAATAACATCATCCACAGTAAGATAAACAGCATCATCCACAGTAAAATAAACAGCATCATCCACAGTAAGATAAACAGCATCATCCACAGTGAGATAAACAGCATCATCCACAGTGAGATAAACAGCATCATCCACAGTAAGATAAATAACATCATCCACAGTAAGATAAACAGCATCATCCACAGTAAGATAAACAGCATCATCCACAGTGGGGACCGAAGGGAAGGGGAATTTTCGGGAAAGCGCCAAGCCATGACGACTATATAGCACTGGGACGGGATCAGGATAAGGATTTGGGATGGGACGGGGAGGGAAGGAAGTGTCCAATCACTTGGACTGTCGGGGATTGAACGCCAACCTGCATGAAACAAGACCGTTGCTCTACCGTCCAGCCCAAGTGGTTGGACATAGTGAGAACAGAGCTGCACGTAAAAAAAAAAAGATGCTCTAGAAACAAGACCAAGTGGCCTTTCTTACCACCGGCTTACTAACACATTAACCCGTCTGCTCGAGGTGCGACAACGGACAGAAATTGGTGTACCAAAGCGATCGAACCCTAACCTATCAACCACGCGTAGAAAAACGAGAGTGTTTGTGAGCCACAATGATTTACATAACCCCATTGGTGTGTGTGTGTATGTTTTTTTATGTGAGACAAAAAGATTATCATATAGGAGACATGATTGCCGCATAAAAGACACTTAGGAGCACTGAAAAAGTAGCTTACGAAATATTTGTAAAGACCAGCATTAGAACGAGATATTATAAATAGAAACTAGACTCAAATAGACATGATTAAGAAATATTATCTTACATCTCTATAAGATTATATAGAAAATGTAGTGTGCTGGGAGAGAGGGGGGGGGGGGGTCAAAGGCTAACTTCATCCATTGGTTTAAAAGTACGACTGACACAATGGTGAGTCAGCAGCCATTGTGTCAGTCGGCCGTCAGCTGTAGAAACGTAGCCTAAAAATTGTCATTTGTTCGTGCAGACACATTTAGGTGAGTAAACACACACACACACACACAGGACGCCTTGTGGCTGAGTGGACAACACTCAGGGCTCGTAATCCTGGGGACCGGGGTTCGAACCCGGGCGATAGCGGAAAACAAATGGGCAGAGTTTCTTTCACCCTGATGCCCCTGTTACTTAGCAATAAATAGGTACCTGGGAGTCAGACAGCCGTTACGGGCTGCTTCCTGGGTGAGTGTGTGTTTGTGTGAAAAAAATGATCGTTGATTGATAAACAGTTGAGAAGCGGGCCGAAAGAGCAGAGCTAAACCTCCTAAAGCACAACTTGTTGAATACAACTGTACACACACACTATATACAGGTGAGTACACACACACTATATACATAATATGCAGCATTTGTTTAACACTTATACCCATGAAGCTCTGGGCAATATTTTGGAATGTCCTGAACTAGAAAATAAGGCTGAGGAGCTTAAAATGAGAAATGAGACATGATCACAGCATACGAGATTCTAAAAGACATATTTAAAGTCCTCCAATACCAAATTATTTACATTCTGGAAACCAATTAATTTCATGGTTTCAAAATAAGGATGACAAGAGTAGAAAGGACAGGAAGCCGTCGTCTCAAGTGACCAGCAGGTGAAAGGTGGGGCCCTGGAGCTAATGTTACAACTACAAAAATCTTAAGGTAAGTATAAGTAGATAATTACATGTAGGTACGTTAACAAATAATTTTAGTTGCTCGCATTTTGCATAAAATCGAAGGATCGATGAAATAATGTTAAGAGAACAAAACATTTTTATCACCATTTTGTACAAATATTGTTAAACATAGCCAAAAAAATGGATACACAGTAAAGCGTAACAGAACATACATTTTATTAATGGCATTTTGCTAATTTTGTGGAGCGGGCGTTGTGTGGAGAGGATGATATAGTGCCGATGGGCTATCCTGTATCAGAATATGACTTACGTGTAGTCAGTAAGATTTACAACATCCTAAGTGGTAATGAGACTCGCTCTGTTATCTGCTGTCATTCAAGGGGCAATGCTATAAAAAATTACAGAGGTGAAGACTTAAGGTAATCATCTTAAATTGATGAAAAGGAGATCACTCATTTCATCTATAATAAAGTTTAACTTAAGCAAGGAAAGGATATGAAAGGTTATTAAAAATAATAGCTTTAACAGATCAGTAGAAAATGCGACAATGAAAACAAAATGGAATAATGAAGTGCGAATGACAAGGAACACGCAGAAACCCGCTACACAAAAGAGCTCTTCAACCTGCCCCAGGCCAAGGTCTCAGAGAGGACAACACCACCTGGTAACCCTCACAGTGAAAATAAAATGAGTGGGTCTTTCATCTCAGTCTTTACCAGACCGGAACACGTCGGTTTACCTGAAGTTAAATACATTAATATACGAGGGGAGAAATGACGACACGGAAACTAACAATTCCAAAGGAAAATTTCGTAAACATATATAACAACTGAAAGCAAAGTCCCAGGCCCTGTAAAACTAGTTTGTTGGGTCTTAAGAAGATCGTAAGGACGACCTTAGTCTTCATTGTTAAGGAATGTTAATAAAGCATTATACTAGGAATGTTACAGAGTTGTGAATCGGTTAATGCCATCTATTCATTGTCCAATTACTATAACTTCGGTTGCGGGAAAAATTACTTGAATGCAAGTGCCATTAAATCTTTTTTTTTAATAAACATAGATTAATCAAAAGGCTCTCAGCAAGACTTTACAAAAAAAGAATTTTTTTTAACCATTTTACCCTCCTTCTATTTAATATTGTTTGAAACAGACGACACTGGAAAACATAACTGTAATGTCAACCTAGGCCAAGATTCATTAAGCATTTTCGCAATCACTAACGAAACCTGTACATCTTTTTTTTCAATCATGGCGGCTTTGTTTGCATTTATCAAACAACTTATGAGCTCTGAAGCACTACGAGGTTGGTTATAACCATAAAAACCTTGTGATGTAGAGTGTCCAAGCTCAAACTGTTGTAAAAAGTAAACAAAAGCTGGGTCAGGGGTCTGGTACAAGTTTCAAAACCTGCTGTTTTAATGAACCCCATTTTGATATAATCATTAATATAGTTATTATTTTTATCACTATTAATAATATATTAACTATTTTCAGAATTTTCAAATATGAATAATTATTTACATTTGTTATAAAATAATAATAAATAATAATAATAAATAATAATCGAATTATGAATGATAATTTGAATAATAATAATAATAATAATAATAATAATAATAATAATAATAATAATAATATAACATAATAATAATAATAATAATAACAATAATAATAAATATTAATAACAAACTTTGTTGCAAAAATATATATCTGTTAGAAATGCCAACATTGCTCTCTGTGTTGAATAGCAAGTGTCTTTGATCCTTAAGGACATGCAGGCAGGCAATGTCTTCAGTCTAAAAATATTTCTTTGTTAATACAGATATTTTGCCTTTTATGTGAATCCTTTAAATATTGTACCTTTTTAGGTACACTATTTTAGAACATTTAGTTACAATAAACGTGGAAACATTATTTGGCATGATAGGTACCTTTATTTCCATGATTTTTACCTTTCCCTGCATGATTAGTACCTAGCTCTGCATGATTGATACCTTTTCCTGTAAGTGTTTGTAATTGTTTGTTCTGTTCCCAAGCTAAAATAATATGGTTAGACTTGATATAATAAAAAGACCTTATTCTTTGATCAGCCCTTGTCCGATGGAGACCCTGAAGGCCAGACCTGGTCAGGTCATTGAGAGAGAGAGAGAGAGAGAGAGAGAGAGAGAGAGAGAGAGAGAGAGAGAGAGAGAGAGAGAGAGAGAGACAGCAACACTAACTGAGCACCCATTATCCAAATGCTCTGGCTGGAACGACAATTTAGATATTACTGAGTCAGACATAGCCAGGCTAAGCAGTAAGAGAAGGAATCTCCACAAGGAGCTCGTGCTTGAAGGGGCCGAAGAAGTACCGTGCTTTGGTGAAATTAACAGACCGAAGAGTGTAATCAAGAAGTCTGTTTCCATCCACGCCTTAGGAAAATAGATCGATGCATATCTGCCTCAACTGAAAGTTCTTTATAAAACTAATTACTCTCTTTTCCTTTAGTTCCTGAGGGTTCATTTTGGAGTTGACGGAGTTCTCGCTAGTTCTCAAAAATTCAAGAAAGCAAACAAGAATTTGCTAAAGTGCTTAAGTTCGCTAAAGTTGTTATATGTAGCATCGGCATTGGTGTTTGGGTCTCGCGAGTCCTCGGGGCGAGTGAGAGGAGAAGCAAGACATGAAGGTGAGTATAGTCTCCTCTACTGTTTGTCTCTCATTGTCTCCTGATCCCCTGCACAGGGAGAGGAGCGAGGGAGGGTGGAGGGAAGGAGGAGGGAGGTAAAGATGGAAGGAAGGAGTTTGGGACGGATTGCCGGAGGAAATGAGAGAAGAGATGAAGAAACAGAGGAATGGAGGAGAGAGAGAGAGAGAGAGAGAGAGAGAGAGAGAGAGAGAGAGAGAGAGAGAGAGAGAGAGAGAGGAGGAGGAGGAGGGGGTAGAGAGAGAGAGAGAGGAAGGGAAGGAGAGAGAGAGAGGTAAGGTGGGAGTGCCGGAAACTGGGTCTAAAGCCACCACTTAATCCCGGACATTACTACCGAGACAATGCATTCATGGTTGCACCATCTGAGAGAAGGACTGAATATTGCAAACATGTTGCTCGCCCCCTTTGCTCCTTGACACATTTCTGCCTCTCCTCTTGACAAATTTCTGCCTCTCTCCTCTTGACACATTTCTGTCTCTCTCCTCTTGACAAATTTCTGCCTCTCTCCTCTTGACACATTTCTGCCTCTCTCTCTCTCCTCTTGGCACATTTCTGCCTCTGCCCACCAATTTCTACCCTCCATACATAAGGTGTGGAAATAAACGTGACTAAATAAAGTTTATGTTAATGATAAAGAGCGTAACAGATGATAGCTCTGCACCCCGTAATATATATGAAATGATTTTAAAGGTAAATATTCAGTAATAAAATAGTGTTATGTACAATATCTTACAATACCTGTGAGACCTTGTACATCGTGTCCCTAATGTTAAACACCTGCACACTGTAATCCCTTGTAATTGTTGAGAAACTTTTAGGAAACAAAAAATAGGTAATGACATATGTCATAATGGGCTTAAAAATACAGTTTCGGCGTCCCATCTATGTCTAACAGACTTTCTCATCAATGGTACCATCACCATATGTAATAATCACATATGTACTTGTTCTCATTCCAAAGAACTGGTGAGCATATATGTTCTCAAATAACTATATACCCATTGCCTAAATAGGCTCTAATTCAAAGTTCGAAATTATATCAAAACTGACTTTCAAGCTGACGAACTAGACACATCTCTTTATCAATTTGCATACAAAACCTGTTACTCTAAGACGCCATAAAAGCGCCACTCCAAGACGTAAAACTAAAAATAAAACTAATAAGTATACTGCTCGTAAGGCAGTTCAGATCTCACTTTGTATCCTGATATTTTCCAAGCACTGACCCAGCTGAGTGCATCAAACTTTAAACTGAACTGATAAGTAGAAAAGTGTGAGCTGTAATTGCTCTAAAACATAGGTATAAATATTTATAAAAAATGTAGAGTAGATATAAAAAGTTATATCTTGCCTGAAAAATTTATCATTTAAATATAAGAGTAATAGGAGCTGTGTTTAGTCTTCTTCTGTTTTCTGTTAGTCCTTATAACAACTGGTTTAATTTAAGAGGATGTTAGTGTTGGATGTCGGATAATCAAAACTAAGGCTAAAGATTGGTTTTCTTTGCCGATGATCCAATTCATTTAGCACCAACCTAATTCTACGGGTTTTGTTCTTGTTGAAATATGGGAAAGATATTGTGTTAAAAAGACTCACGCTCGGTTGTTTTGTGACGTGGTCGATAATAAAGTAATTTAATAATCAATGCCTCAGTTTGCATTGGTGTGAACTATGGGTGTGAACGATGCCGGGTGTAGACTACGAGGCCTGCAAAACGGTGCTTAAGCTAAGTTGATTGAAAATGGATATGCCTAAGACTTAGGAATACATCCTGGCCCTCATTGCAATCTCTTGTCAGTCTCCATGTCCACACCTTCACTTAAAGACATAATTTACAAACAAATGATGACCAGCAAAGAGCATAACAAATTTTGTTTAACTTCTCGCTTATCACTTGCCTCTCAAAATTTTCCAGAAATATCAATTTGATGGCAAGAAAATTTATCACATGAATGAGACATGAGAATAATGGCAGTTTTATAGAAGGAAATAACATTCAGCATTGAAAGCAGCGGTGACACTCCCGGCTGAGTGTTGAATATTATTCAGAAATGACTGTCAGAGAGAGATGGTGGGCTGACAAGCAATTTAAATTCTGGCGAAATCAGATTCCTGTGTCATGAACTGTGTGTGTGTTCAAAGCCCATCAGAACCAGGCTGGCCCTGTGAGTCTCTTTGATAATGTACTGTTCCGAATTTTCATAAATTGATGTTATATATTTTGTCTATAAGTTTGAAACCTAAAATTACATTTATGTTAATGGTTTTCTTCGTTGTTTATATTGTCACTTCTTCAATTGTTTCTGGGATTACCTTTGATGAGGTGTTTAAAAGTTATCGTCACATTGAGAACTCATCTTCGTGATGATCCTCAATGCATTTTACACATTCGTAATTGTTTTACAGCTGCTCATTTGTCCAGTGCAGCTGTCCAGTGTTAACAGCATTGTGTTAAATTAAAAAAAGAAAATTAATTTCGCTTTAAATCTGTATGTTAATGAGCTTATCAAGTAATAATTACATGTTACTGCATTAGACAGGGGAATATTTGTATAATAATGTGTATAGTAGATAATATTTACATGCTGTCAAATAAAACTAGCTATATTTATATTATTAATGATTCACCAAGGAATATTTGTAAATTTATGTAGAGAACAGTTAAAATATTTAATGTGTGTGTTAATGTATACAGCAGGTCGTATTTGCATGACACTGAATGAAAAGGTAGCATTTACATATTAATGCATACAAATAGGCAATAAGTTAAAAAGCTGACCTTTATTTATAAATTCAACACACAATAATGGAACCAATATGTATTCCCAGAATGTAATACTGTACCAGACTGTACTACTGACCTTGGCCTCATGACACAGCAGGTCACAGCTCTAGATAAGGAGGCCTCGATCCTTCCCGTTCCTTCAAGATTTTCCTTAAGGTGTTTTAGACAAAGGTCAAAGCAAAATTCGAGAGGAATAATAGGCATTTTCTATACTTTGGAGGCATAAACGGTCAAAAAATAATTCTCGCTACTCAGAAAAACAATAAAATCGCTACACAGTGTTATCACCTTTCGAACAAAAGTAAAATTTATTTTCTTATAATAATAATAATAACAGTAATAATAATAATAATGATAATAATAATAATAATATTAAAAATAAAAATAGAGAGTAATCACACTATCTTATCTGGGAACACAAAGCGCATAGGTTCGAATCCTCAATACGGCTCCTATGGATTTCCTCAATAATAATAATACTAATGATAATAATGATAATAATAATAATAATAATAAATAATAATAAAATATCTAATTTATTAATATTAGTTATTTGAATTAGAAATTGATGCATTAATTTTGCTGCAAATGAGCAGAGAATTTGTTTTGGGAGTCGTATGAGAGCTGCTGACACTAGAAGTTGTCAGATAATTCTCCACTCACACATATTATACTATAGCGGGTACCCAGCGGTGCCCGGGACAGTCTGCCTCTCCTGCACCCCTATTCCACCCTCTTTTCTCCCACTCTCCTACCGCTTTCCTCTCCCCCCTTCCCTTTCTTCCTTCGTTTTCCCGGCCCTCTTCCGTCTGCCGTTTTTCTCTCTCTCTCCCCCTTCCCCTCTTCTCCTCTCCCCCATTTTCTCCCCCTCCTCCTCTCCCCCATCACCTTACACTGCACCGCTCTTCTCTTTTACTCCGCTCTCTCTCTCTCTCTCTCTCTCTTCTTCCCTCGTCTTTCCTGCAACTTCGAACAGTTATTGCATTTTTTTTTTTTTTTTATTAATTCCTTAGGTACATCTGCATTAGTGCAGCTACCCTAGACTATATGAAGTGGAGTACAGTGTGTCAAAAAGCTAACTAGTTGATGCTAGAAAATCCCCATCACACAGGATGGTTAGTCATACAGAGGCATGTGATAAGCAGTCTGCACTGGCAGATTCCGGATGCATTTTGAGGATATCATCAACACAAGATTGAATAAGGTAGCAGTGGTAATAAAGGTCCCCATCTCGCAGGATGGTTAGTCATACAGGGCCATATGTTTAGTAGCCTGCACTGGCAAATTTTGGGTACACTGTGAGGATATCTTCAAGAATACGAGAGTGAATAAAGTAATTGCAAAGCTCCAGGTACCTCATGCCAACTGGTCTGAAAGGTCTAATAACTGGGCATTCAGTGATGTAGTGCGGGAGATCGTGCCGTAGTTCCTGCTCACAGAGTTTGCAACTGGAGTGCTCAGGATTGGGAGATCCGTCACCTGCAGCCACCTGCCACAGGTAACGGTAACCCAACCTGATCCTTGCAACCACTGTGTCGCACAGTCTAGTGGACGTTTTGTGCTGCCCATAGATGTAGGTTTCAGATCTGAACAAATCATAGCTTTTTATACTAGTACTTTCAGGTCGTTGGGAGTCAGTAAGTTCTTTCCTATCAGATCTGAATGTTTGGATCAATACAGTTTTGACAGCAGAGATGGGGATACCTAGATCTAAGTCAACTTCAAACTTGTTACACGCTAATTTGGCTGCAATGTCTGTTTCATTATGATGGGTTATATTTATGTGTGAAGGTATCCATACAAAGGAAATTCGAGACCCTTTACTCTGTGCATCAATTAGGTCATTTATAATTGGGAGTATGAGGTTCTTGCTATCGATCTTCCAAGAGAAGTTTTCGATTGCTTGAAGAGCAGACTTTGAATCACAGAATATTATTCCTCCTCCAATGTTTTTTAATGTACTGGTAGCTAAGTGTAATGCTGCTAGTTCTGCTTGTGTGGAGGTCAGCCAGTTGTTTAACCTGACACTGACAGTCTTTGTGCAAATATTATTTCTATAAAACCTACATGCTGCTGCAGTCCGTCCAGTAGAGGATTGGACTGAGCCGTCGGTGTAGACACAGTGCTCGTGAGATCTTAAACCCTCGATGGAGGAGGCAATTGTTTCAAGAGTGACAGCTTTGAGAAGAGCAAGATTCTCATTATCTTTCTTGGTGACAGGTGTGTATGATACTTGAATGGTGGGGTACAGATAAAGAGGAATATCAGAGATAGGTAGATTGCACTTAAAAGGGATGTTAAGTATGAGGAGATTGTAAGCATTGTTCCTCAGCCATTTATCATAAAAGGAGTGAGTTGGTATATCGGCACCGGTCAATAGGGTGTTAACAGCACTAAATAATTTGTCTCTGAGCAATGCAGGAGATGTAGGGTCTCTCATGACTTTAAGGCAAAAGGTGGTGTTGACTTGCATTATTCTCTCTTGTATGGTTGGAAGCTTCAGTTCTTCCCGCATGTTGATGATTCTTGTGCATCTTGGGGCACCAAGAATTATCCTCATGGCCTCATTCTGTACTACTTCAAGTTTCTCCAACACAGAGGAGGGGAAATTAATTAAGTGCAGAGCATTATAATCAACGAGAGATCTAACAAACATCATATAGAATAGTCTAGCATATTTAATATTGATACCAATATTCCTACCAGTAAGTGTTTTCAATGGTTTTAGTCTTTCTTTTAACCTACAGAGTAGATCATTTACAATGTCACTGTTAATACCAACTCCAAGGTATTTGTGCTGCCTACACGTTTCAATGTTCTGGTTGTTGACCTTGAAAGTTATAGGGACACGAGTATTCTCTCGGGGATGGAGAACTCTGGATTTAGTTATAGAGATAACAAGACCACATTCAATGCTTTTAGCAGCGAATGAATCAAGTAGAGCTTGCAGTCTAGTTTGGGAATTTGCAACAATGCATATATCATCGGCATAACAAATGACGGCTTCATCAGGTAGTGTGGGAATATCAATTGTTAATTTATGCATCAGAACATTGAACAGTGTAGGACTTAGCACTCCACCCTGGGGTGTACCCAACTCAAAGCGTGCACAAAGTTTACTTTTGACCCCCTTGAAAAGGACTGAGGCGGTTCTGTTACTCAGGTAACCCCTGAGCCATGTCAACAGTCTTCCCTTAACTCCAAAAGAGGCTAGCTGTTCTAGGATTATTTCTCTGTTTGCTGTATCAAAGGCAGTTTGGAGATCAATAAATGCCGCCTGAGAGTTTGGTCCCTCTCTGATAAAATACTCAGCAAAGCAAGTTTGTGTGCTTCTTCCAGGAAGGAAACCATACAGGTTAGGGGCAAGGTGGGGCTTGATTTGAAACATTAGTCTGTCGAGAATAATTCTCTCAAGAACTTTACACATGCACGACGTCAGAGAAATGGGTCTAAATTTTTGTGAATTAGGCTTGGGTATGGGTATTATGAGTGCCTGTGTCCAGCGGTCAGGTAAGACACCCTGCCTTAGACTTTGATTAAACAATTCTAGCAGAGGGCTATTTGGCAGCTCAGCAAGTACTCTCATGGTGTTGTATGTGATGCCATCCTCTCCAGGAGAGGTAGCCTTACCTTTCTTGAGTGCATTTTTAATTTCAAAGGGGGTTATGCCATAGTTATCATCAGGCCCTATTTCACTACAGGCAATTTCAATATTGAAGTTACGATTTATTTTGGTACTAGCCAGATAGTTTTGCACATCTAGGGGCAGGCTGCTTATACTAGCAGTGCTTGCATATTGCTGAAGCAGCATGTCGGCATAGTCTACGGGTGAATGGTGATCAAGTTGACGACTGCTAGGACGAGAAATCTTTTTAATTTTATTCCACATTTGGGATGAGGATGTTGCATGATTGATGCCTTGCAAAAACTGTTCCCAGTGCTGGTTATACACCTGTTCCTTTAGCTCTCTAAACTCTCGGCTGGCTTTAAGAAATATGTTGAGGGTGTCAGCTGTTTTATGTGTTTTATACTGCTCAGCTAGGAATAGAACTCTGTCATGCAGGGGCTCAAGGCGTGAGTCAGTGAACCACCTCTGTCCCTTCCTCACTGGTTTGGGTCTTGTGGATTTTACAACATTGTCATAAAAAGCGGTTACTTCAGTGACCAGGTCCTCATATAATGCATTGACGGTAGTAAAACAGTAAGTGTTATACCATTCAGAAATGCGGAATTTGAAGAGCATGTGTAAATTTTCAGGGATGTTAATTACTTTTTTTGCAAAGTTTGGGGTTTGAGATTATTGATAGTGTATGAACTGAATATGGCAAAGTGATCACTAACTAATTCATGAACAATTGATCCTCCGACAGCATTATCAATGAGACCGTGACCAATGACATAATCAAGCCTGCCACCCATGAGGTGTGTGACGTTAGAGGAGTCAAAGTTGAATACGGACATGTTATTATCTCTTAAGTATTTTACAAAGACTCTGCCATTCCTGTTTGTTTTGGTGTCACCCAGGCTAGTGTGTCTAGCATTAAAATCACCCATTACAATGGTTTGAGAGCTGCTGGTAATTTTTGGGAGAGAGGCTTCCACCATTTGATCACACCTTACATATACATTAACTAAGTTAAGAAACCCGGTCGCTGTAGCAATCTGAAACTGCTGATAATATGAGTCGTCACTTTTGTGGTTTTTAACATGTTTACACACTAGGTTACTTTTAACATACGTCAAGATACCGACATCATGTGAACCAACATTTGAGAAAGCTACATAACCTGAGAGTTTGGGTGGCGTTTTATTTTTTGTGTTTGCAGTGTATGGTTCCTGCAGGCACAGTACATCAATGTTGTTGGCACCAGCGTACATCATTAGATCAAACAGCCTCCTTCGCACGCTTCTCACATTCCACGTGAGAAATTTAAGAGTGAGTTTATCGTGAGTAATGGTGTTTATAAAGCTGACGAAGAGAAGTGTTTATAAGATGCACAAGTTGTAGACCATTGCATACAAATGATAATTGTTCACGGTCACCAATGTCAAAGAGTTCTCTCATCTGTTTCAAGGTCAACTGGTTGCCTGTACCTTTCCTACCATCTACAATCATTGCATGTTCTTCAGGATTCATAGAGTCACAAGCGGCATAGTTTGGAATGAGTTCTTGAGCGCATTTGTTAATTATAGTTAAGACAGACGGGTTTTCATATGTTTCACTCGCCACAGCGGCACCTACATCACTGGAGGAGGCGTCAAGACTTGCTGGAGGCGTGTCAACACTTACATCACTGGATGGGGGGGCAATACTTGCTTGAGACGTGTCAACACTTACATCACTGGATGGGGGGGCAATACTTGCTTGAGACGTGTCAACACTTACATCACTGGATGGGGGGGCAATACTTGCTTGAGACGTGTCAACACTTACATCACTGGATGGGGGGGCAATACTTGCTTGAGACGTGTCAACACTTACATCACTGGATGGGGGGGCAATACTTGCTTGAGACGTGTCAACACTTACATCACTGGATGGGGGGCAATACTTGCTTGAGACGTGTCAACACTTACATCACTGGATGGGGGGGCAATACTTGCTTGAGACGTGTCAACACTTACATCACTGGATGGGGGGGCAATACTTGCTTGAGACGTCAACACTTACATCACTGGATGGGGGGGCAATACTTGCATGAGACGGGTCAACACTTACATTACTGGAAGGCATGTCACTAGAAACTTGGACGTTCACTTCACTCCTGGGGCTGGCGAGATGATCGCTTGAACACTGTCTCAGGTCGTCCATCGTGATCGTAGCATAAATGCTGTTGAGACCATTTTCAATCTTCGTGAGTGTTTCTTGGAGCTTATTGACAGTAATTTCTATTTTGTTCATGCGAGCTGGAAGTTCTGACACCTCCCTCTGCAGGCTGGCGTCAGGCGTCCCAGGTAGGCGAGGGAAGGTTGTCAGGCTGTTGGTGTCAGGAACGATGGTGGGGTCATCCCGGGTGGGGGGGCGGGTAGGTATAGTGGTGGGGCCACCCCGGGTGGTGGGGTTGACTGGGGTGGTGGAGGGTTGCCTCACTGTGCTGTGCGGGGGAGGCCGCTTGACACAGTCCTTGTGCCAGGCTGTCACACCCTCCCGCAAGCACCTGGAACATTTGTGCTTGGTGGCTGAGGAGGAGGTCTCATCGGTCCCAGGGGCGTCGTCTCTATAGGGGCATTCTTCAGTGAGATGACTGGCTGCACAGAAGGCACAGGTGCCTTCAGATTGACAGTGCTTGGCTACGTGACCAAAGCGTTGACATTTAAAACACATGACAGCTGAGGACACCCAGGGTGTTATGGGGCAGGCTGGCTGGTAGGGGCCTAGGAACTCGTGATGACTGGGAGGCGGTGTCTCATGTTCCCAGACGATGACAATCCTGTTGAGTGGCCTGCCTTCAGAAGTGATGCGTCTTGCACTGTACACACCTGGTAGGTCTTTAGCATGGGAGATGTCAAGGTCACGAGGGTAGGATGTGACAAGGTACTCTCTGTACCTCCTGGACCTCTCAGGGGAGTCTGCTTTACTGAATGTGATGCCACCCACTTGACCTTGGAGTAGGGCCGAGATGGAGGCTTCATCGGACCTGGCTACATAGATGTAGAGCGAGGCGTGTCTAGGGATTATGAGGTCTATGCCATCAGGAAAATGACGAGGAAGGTCACGTCTCATCCAGGAGTACCTTTGGTCACTGGTAACGTGAGATGGAAATGCCAGCCTGGCATATTTATACGGGGTGCTAGGGTGGGTCGTGGTGCCCCTCCCGTTGTGGGGGTGGCATTGGTCGTCTTGACAGAATTGTTACCGTTCCTTAACCTTCTCTCTTCACGTAAGGTCTGCCGGCTTTTGTATAAAGTAAAACTACCACCCGAGGCTGCTTCATCACTTGAGCTGGTGTCCTCCTCATGCATGGCCATATTGGGATGGAGTGATTGGCCATGCTGTAAGTCATGCGAGGTGGTGGCCGAAGTAGACGCCAATGCGTCTGAAACATTTTGGGAAGGGTCGCTGACGGTGACCCCAGCAGGCGGGAGGGAAGTGGCCATGGTTGCCAGAGTCACAACATGAAGTGACAAGACACGTCAGCTTCTACCACAGAGTAGCACTTCAGGCTATGGCCTGGACCCAGAACAATAGCGGCCACCAATCATAGTGCAGAGACAAGATGAATAGTTCGGACACCATACAAGCAGGCGCAGATGTATACACATTCAGCTGGCAACACTGCTGAGGGTAGTGCACTGGTAGTGGCTCCGACTAGAGTGACAGGTGTAGAGAGCGCCACTCTGATACCTACTGTATCCACACACACACACACTTAATAGTCCTCTACACTGTGTGTAACACTGCACTGGTACCACCAATCACTGAGGCATCTGTACAGTGGTATGCGAGTGGTCCGTTCGTGCCACCATGTCCAGGCTGTACAGGGGAAGTACAGCTTAGGGGAACGGGGCAATAGGGGCTAAAGTTCCAGCGCCCGGGGTACCACCTCAGGCGTCTGACCAGGCGTGAAGTAAGGGGAAGCGGCCATGTCTTCACTGCCCAAGGCGCCACTCCAAAAACCTAGGAGTTGTTTATCCAGATAACTGGTCAACTTGCACTGCTCACTACTTGGAAACCTAGGTGAAAGCTTCCAGGAGCTAGATGGTATATATCACTGCTAGGTTGTGAGAGCCTTAAGGCCGTCTGTACCCATTTAGCAGTAAATCCATGTGGAGGGGTAGGCCTACACGTCTACCCCGCACCAGGGTAGCGACGACACTGTAGAAAACTTTAGTTTTGTAATTGACGCAAAACTCTACGGTGTGATCATGCCAGGTTTGGTTTATTATTGCATAGAAGAAAATGTACCCCAGACAGGCTGACGGAAGACATTTGAAACTCATGAAAAATCATTAATATAAAGAGGTGACAGAAAGAGGTGATGGCCGAGTGACCAAGACCAAAATGTTTTTCTTAATGAACTTAATTCTTTGGTACCTTCAATAAAATTCACATGTGAAAATGAGGAGAATGGTACTCTTCCATTTTTGGACATTATGATTCATAGAGTCAATAGAAGGTTCAAATTTAATGTGTATAGAAAACCTACCAACGTCGGGTCGTTTGTTCATTATTATTCGAATCATCATAGTAAAGTTAAACAGGCAGTATTTTCAGCAATGTTTCTTCGAGTTTTGAGGGTATGCAGCCCTGAGTTGTTTGATGAAGAGATAGCTAAAATATATGAAATTGGGAAAAGTTTACAGTACCCTAAGATGTTTTTGGATTGTTCGTTTGGGAATGCTAAACGTACGTTTTAATAATGTCTCCAAAGCGAAACCAGAAAATAGAAACTCATTGGTGGTACCTTATGCGATGGGATTTGAGAAACTTTCCCCAGTTTTTAAGACCCTTAATATCAATTTGGTGTTTACTAATAATACGGTCAAGTCTAATTTAATAAAAAACTCCCCTGGGACAGCAGGTTGTGTGTATTCGATTCCCTGCAATGATTGTGAGTCTGTGTACCTTGGACAAACAGGAAAATCCTTACAATTGCGTATGTCCCAACATGCTTATAGTATAAGAACTGCCCAACGTCTAATGCTTTGTATCTACACACAAGTTTGTGTGATCACACTATTAATTGGGATGGGGCTAAAAGCATTACCAATTGCAATGGCTTTGTGGAACGGAATTTAATTGAGTCTGCGCTAATTAGTCAATGTCCAAATCTTCTCAATGTTAGTACTGGTATGTACAAACTTGACCCAGTTTTAAGTTACAATATTACACAACAGTTTAAGAAAAACTCTTAAATTGAGGCATACAATGTTTCATTACAATTGTATATTCATTTATTGTGTGTCCATGAGGCTTTTCCTTAATCTTTCATCCTTAATTCTCTGACCACTTAATCCTCTTTGATCTTTCCTGTTTCTGGTAATCCTTTCCTAGGGATGGGTTGGTCAGGTCTAGGTGATGATCTGTATCTTCTCTCTCCTGTCCTCAGTCAGTCTGGTGTTGACAAAGGCCTTGAAAAGCCGAAACGTTCACCCCCCTTTCTCCATTTCTTTGTGGTTTTTCCGCATATATATATGTATATATATATATATATATATATATATATATATATATATATATATATATATATATATGTCGTACCTAGTAGCCAGAACGCACTTCTCAGCCTACTATGCAAGGCCCGATTTGCCAAATAAGCCAAATTTCATGAATTAATGTTTTTTCGACTACCTAACCTACCTAATCTAACCTAACCTAACTTTTTCGGCTACCTAACCTAACCTAACCTATAAAGATAGGTTAGATTAGGTTAGGTAGGGTTGGTTAGGTTCGGTCATATATCTATGTTAATTTTAACTCCAATAAAAAAAATTACCTCATTCATAATGAAATGGGTAGCTTTATCATTTCATAAGAAAAAAATTAGAGAAAATATATTAATTCAGAAAACTTGGCTTATTAGGCAAATCGGGCCTTGCATAGTAGGCTGAGAAGTGCGTTCTGGCTACTAGGTACGACATATATATATATATATATATATATATATATATATATATATATATATATATATATATATATATATATATATATTATATAGTATATTTGGTAGCAGTCTTTCCTGTAGACATATGTTATTAAATATGACCGAAAAAGTAAGATTAATAATTCTAACACGAATTTTCTCAATTTTCCTTATGTTTGTTTTTACTGATGACGGTAAATTAAAAATCAATTCTCCAAAATTCATTCTTTATTTCTTAGTCTGACGCGACACTTGAGCGCGTTTCGTAAAACTTATTACATTTTCAAAGACTTTAGTTACACACACACAGAACAACTATAACTGAACAGAGTTTAAATACCTGCATTTGGGTGAGGTGACATGTTACAATGGTTTGGGGTGAGGTGAGAACAAACACAGAACACGAAACAATGGGTATAAGGGAAGAATAGATCTGTAACTGCAGAAGGCCTATTGGCCCGTATTTCTTGATGTTTCTATATTGGAGCGGAGTCTTGAAGTGGGTAGAATATAGTAGTGCGTTAATTGGCTGTTGATTGCTGGTGTTGACTTCTTGATGTGTAGTGCCTCGCAGATGTCAAGCCGCCTGTTGTCGCTGTATCTATCAATGATTTCTGTGTTGTTTGTTAAGATTTCTCTGGTGATGGTTTGGTTGTGGGAAGAGATTATATGTTCCTTGATAGAGCCCTGTTGCTTATGCATCGTTAATCGCCTGGAAAGAGATGTTGTTGTCTTGCCTATATATTGAGTTCTTTGGGGCTTACAGTCCCCAAGTGGGCATTTGAAGGCATAGACGACATTGGTCTCTTTCAAAGCGTTCTGCTTTGTGTCTGGAGAGTTTCTCATGAGTAGGTTGGCAGTTTTCTTGGTTTTATAGTAAATCGTCAATTGTATCTTCTGATTTTTGTCTGTAGGGATAACGTTTCTATTAACAATATCTTTCAGGACCCTTTCCTCCGTTTTATGAGCTGTGGAGAAGAAGTTCCTGTAAAATAGTCTAATAGGGGGTATAGGTGTTGTGTTAGTTGTATCTTCAGAGGTTGCATGGCGTTTCACTTTCCTTCTTATGATGTCTTCAATGAAACCATTGGAGAAGCCGTTGTTGACTAGGACCTGCCTTACTCTACAGAGTTCTTCGTCGACTTGCTTCCATTCTGAGCTGTGGCTGAGAGCACGGTCGACATAAGCGTTAACAACACTCCTCTTGTACCTATCTGGGCAGTCACTGTTGGCATTTAGGCACATTCCTATGTTTGTTTCCTTAGTGTAGACTGTAGTGTGGAAACCTCCGCTCCTTTCCATGACTGTTACATCTAGAAAGGGCAGCTTCCCATCCTTCTCCATCTCGTAAGTGAAACGTAACACAGAATTCTGCTCAAACGCTTCTTTCAGCTCCTGCAGATGTCTGACATCAGGTACCTGTGTAAAAATGTCGTCAACATACCTGCAGTATATGGCCGGTTTCAAGTTCAAGTCGACTAAGACTTTTTCCTCAATAGTACCCATGTAGAAGTTTGCAAACAGGACGCCTAGGGGAGAACCCATAGCGACCCCATCTACTTGCTTATACATGTGCCCATCCGGGCTCAAGAAGGGTGCCTCCTTAGTACAAGCTTGGAGTAGTTTCCTCAGGATATTTTCTGGCATGTCAAGGGAGTACATGCCGGGTCTCGATACACTCGGTCCATTATCATCCCGATTGTTTCATCCACAGGTACGTTGGTGAACAGTGATTCTACGTCCAACGATGCTCTTATCCCTGTAGCCCGTGTTCCCCGCAGTAAGTCAACAAATTCCTTCGGGGATTTCAGGCTGAAGTTGCACGGGACATAAGGAGTCAGTAAGCCGTTGAGTCGTTTCGCCAGTCTGTACGTGGGTGTGGGTATCTGGCTGATAATTGGCCGAAGTGGGTTTCCAGGCTTATGCGTCTTGACGTTTCCATACGCATATCCAGGTTTATATTCTCCAATAATCTTTGGCAGGTGGAGTCCGGATTTCTTGGCATTCACAGTTTCAATCAACTTGTTGACCTTTGTTTTCAATTCGGCTGTAGTGTCCTTCGTTACCCTTTGGAATTTAGTTTGGTCAGAGAGTATGTGGTTCATTTTCGCCAGATATTCGTCTTTCTTAAGGATGACGTATATTGGCGACTTGTCGCCTCTCCTGACAACTATCGCCTTGTTCTCACGAAGGCTCTTGGCTGCCGCTTTGAGCTCGGGGGGT